>BQNB010059269.1:0-37402 GCA_026074375.1 Tanacetum coccineum
TCTACTGATTGCTACATTTTTTTCTACATCAAATTTATTTGTGGGTCGTTTTTTGCTAAAATGTCTATCCACAAAGATTTTTTTGGCCTGTGTGTTGATCCCACTTGAATAGATCTTACTTAGCTTGTAAGAAGCTTAGATGTATTGAATAAATCCAAGACAACTATGGTAGAAACCTTGATTGAATATATCAAAGACTATGTGGAATCTAGTCAATGATACTAAGAATAATTCTAATAAAACAGTAACAAAATCAATAACAAGACAGATTACCAAACTTTCAGCCTCAATATAAAACGAACACTCTTAATAGTGTTAGGGTTTACAAAACCTTGAAGCTACAAATATCAAAGATGTACATATAACATTATGCCCTCGGACCTCCTTTTATACACCAAAGAGTCCTACAAGGCTTACAATACTTTCCTAACTTATCATGATCTTTTCTATAAACAAACATAATCTCTTAAACAAATAAGTTATACATATCTTCTTTACAAATAATTAATACTTATCTTTGTAAGTATTCTTGTTCTCCAATCAATCTTTAACTCTTCTCTTATAAGCTTTTGATCTCATCTCTGTTAGCATAAACCTTCCAGCAGTTGTAACTGAGCACAAACAACATTAACTACTTAGAAGTTTACTCTAGCAGTACTAACATACACTAGCAGTACTAACTTTTGTACTAGCAGTAGTAACTACTTAGTATATTTTTAGTCTTCCTCTCTGAGCAGTCTTAACTTGTACTGGCAATAGTAACTTTATACTAACAGTACTAATTATACTAACAGTAACTAGCAGTAGTAACTTTTATACTACTAGTACTAACTACTTAGCATAATTTTCATTAGTATTACCAGCAATACTAAGTTATGCTTGACATCACTAATATATACCTGAGCATCAGCAACTCTAAGAATATCTTGAAGTCTTTAAATCCTAACAATCCTCCCCTAAATTGATGTTCATCTTCTGAATCTTCAAGTTTCATTAAAAGTCTTCACCATCACCAGGAGGATGCATTCAAACACTTCATTAACCCTTTTCCTGCTTTGTCATGAGCTTGAGTAGTTGATAACACATCTCATTCCAATGGTCAGCTTGAAGCTTTTTGTTTAGCATGTTTGTGATTGTTATTGGTGTAAGGGGATATCTTTTCTCAACTAACATAAAGATATGTAGATTTTTAAACCTCACAAAGTGCATTCCACAGGTATCAAACAGCTTCCAAATAGTCACTTTGTATCCTTGTAGATTTCTCCACACTTCACTTTTTATGTCAGGCTCAAACATTACTTTCAGATCACCCTATAACACTCTTTCATAATCCTCCTCTAGCCTTGTATTCCCATGTTTTGCTTTAACCAACTTCCAGAGGGTCTTTAAGTCCTCTCTATCAATATCCTGAAGCATCTTAATCATTAATGAATACCTTTTTGAGCTTCCATCAGCCCTTATCAATTTAAAGTATCCCATCCTTCCTTCTTTATCAATCTTGTATTCAACAATCATTGGAGGTTTGGTGGCTAGAGGTATAGCATTAATGGCTACCTTATCATCTTTAACTATCTTAATATGCTTTTTCATCTCTGCCTCCTCTTGATCATTATCTTTTTCAACTTCTACATGCTCATCTATCTTCTACTTCTTTGATTAATCAGATTCAAGCTTATCTCCTGCTCTTTTAGAACTTCCTTCTATTCTTGTCTCACTTCTTTTCACCACCTCTGAATCCATATGAACAAATGAATTTACCTTTTTGTATGCTTTGTCAAAGAGCTTCTAAATTTCTTCATAACTTCTTCCTTTCAGCTGATTGTGCTTGTATCCACCTATATTCTTCAGGTATGCACACATTCTATTCCTTATCTGAGTTTTGGTAGTTGGTTTACTTCTTTGCTCTGCTGGTCTCTGTGCTGCAAAAAACTTTTTCCTTTCAGCTATCATCTCCACTAACATTCTTGACTTTTCTTTAATGGAGAATTGTTCTTGTTCTTCAGCTTGGAGTCTTACTGCTAATTTCTCATCAGCCTCAATCATAGCTTGAATGCTATCTAGTTCTTTAATAATTGCTTCTCTGCTAGCTTCTTCTTGTGCAACTCTTTCTTTTTGCATTCTTTCCAACTCTGCTTGTTCTTTAGCATGTAATCTGAGTGCCATTTCTTCATCAAGTGCAATTTGATCTTTCTTCTTTAATGGCTTTTTAGGCTCAACCATTTTTGCCTTGCCTTTGTCTTTTGATTGTGGAAGTTGTGATGAAGAAACTATTGGTGTAAATGCATATGCTTGCTCCTCTTAATCATGAAAGATAATTCCTTTTGCCTTTGGTCTTGTGCTAGCAATAGCAGTAGTAATTGTTGTGGCAGTAGTTGTAACAGCCTTTGGTTTAGTTGCTTTAATCTATATCAAGGTCTGAGCCAGATTCAACTCATCAACAGTTGTTGTAGCACTGGCAGTAGTAACTACTTCACCAGCAGTAGTAACTGGATCAACAGCACTAACTTCCTTTTTAGCAACTTCTTTTTCAGCAACAACTTCTTCACCTTGTAAATCATCTTGTACATCAAACAACATCTCTTCATCATATCTTTCTTGAGTCTCATCAATCAAGGCCACTTCTGCATCTTTTCTTGAGTCTCATCATTCAAGGTAACTTCTGCATTAGCATCAAGATCAGCTATTTTCCTCCCCTGTTTGGATGCATCCTCCTGAGCACCCAAACTAACATCATTAAAGGATTCTACCCTGCTAGCTGAACCAACCTTCCTTAACCTCTTGAGCCCTGAAGTTCTTGACTTCTTTCTTTTTTCCAACTGCTTAACTCTCTTCTTTAAACTAGCAATCTCTTTCGCTTGAGCAGTCTTTGCTTCCTTCAAATCAAGAACCTGCTTTTGTAGTTTGGTACATAAAATCATCAATTCAGTAAGTTGCAATCTATCCTCACCACTTTAAGGTGGATCACAGGAAGGGGTAGATATAGGTTCCTCATTAGTAGCCTCATCAGGGATAGGCTCTGTAGGACCACTGTCCTTCCTCTGTTTCCTTCTAGACTTTTTCTTTTGAGGCTTAGATGATAATGGTTGAGTAATAATGGGTGTAATGGGAATCAGTAGGAGCAGCTGAATCTTCACCCATGTCTTCTGGAGCTTAAACCATCATAGATTGAAATAGAGGGGTGATTATCCCAGAGAAACCTTTTCCTTCCCTCTTCATATTAGCAAAAATCTTCTTTGTATGAGAAGGTGTAACATAAATCCCTTTATGTTTGGACATTCCTTCAACTTGTTTGTCCAGGAACACTTGCACAAACCTTAGATACATAAGAAATTTAACCCCACCCTCAAAGTTCTTCATCATATGATCAAAAATATACTTGGAAAAGTTAAATTTTTGGTTTGTAGCAAGACAGATGATAGCAGATGTCATAGTGATACTAAATTCATTCCAAGCTGTAGTTTTAGCACTAAGGCATTGTAGAATTGTATGGATAAGAAATTTCCATTAGGATAAAAAATAAGCTTTATAGAATGTAAGCTTTTGTGTAAGATTTTCATACCCCATGAGTGTCAGCTGTTCAAAAACAACATCATTTGGCAGACATTCAGTCCCTTCTGCATCTTCTAACATAAGATCACTTCTTACACTCTTCTCAGTAATGATCACCTTCTTCTTATCTACCAGGGCTTGTATCTCACATTCCCCATTAACTGTCTTAGCCTTAGCAGTTTCCCAGAACTGTTTAATGCATGATTCATATACTATAGGATTAACCGTTAACGCATATTTGATAGAATTTGCATTCAGAAAATCAATAATGCCTTCAAACCCATTACTTTCTTCTGGTTTTTCTAAAAACGCAACCAAATTGTGAGTTTCAACAAACTTTGGGGTTGACATTATGATGGGTTTTGATGATTAAAGATGAAATTAAGTTAGGGTTTATGATTAGAGAGTATATCAAGGTGTAAAATCGATTGAATGAGTGATTGAAACCCTTAATCGAAGTATTTATGAAATCACCCTCAACAATATTAACTTAAATTGGCAGCATTAAGTTAAGCCTAATAGTATTAACTAACCCAGCAGTGGGAAGTTATGCCTGGCAGCATTAACTTATGCCTAATAGCAGTAAGTGAATGCCTAGCTGTATAAACTAGTACTAGCAGCAGTAAGTTTATGCTTAGTAGCATTAACATTGAGACACCAACATTAACTCTAATTTTATTCCAAAAAGCATTTCCATCATTAAATTTGATTCTCACAAGCTCTCTTTCTGTTTTTAATCTCACAATATATCTCATTTCTTTTTCTCACCAATTCACTCTATCAGTTTTTATATCACACAACTCTCTTTCTATTTTTTAGCTCACTATATCTCTCATTTCTTTTTCTCACCAATTCACTCTATCTATTTTTATATCACAAATCAAGAGCCCTAAAAGACATTTTGGTACAAAATTCCATTAATTCTTTTAGTTTCATGCTGTCCTCCCCACTTCTAAATGTGTTAACTCTTGAGAGAGGTGGATCATAGGACTTGTTTAGATGCAGTCTCAAATCAAATTTGAGCTTCTACACCCCCCAATATGGTATCTTGGTACCTGGGACCACTACCTGAATTAGTTCCTTGAGGAAAACTCTCATTAAGTGTTGCCATGGATTAGGTCGGGTCCAAAAAAAAAAAAAAAAAAAAAAAAAAATATCTATGTTACCACAGTCCTGCTCTACTTCTAAGCTAGAAAGCAGTAGTGGCAGCCCTTTCACCATTTTTTTGCTTCCCCGTCACTCCATTACTGACAATTCTCATCTATTACAAGGGGAATAGGTCTACTAGACTGAGATATCTCAGTGGTCCTTTTGGCTTTCCTAGGTTTTTGAGTCTTTTTGAGTTAAGATAATGATGAAACAGTAATTGGTTCAAAATTAGATAGGGAAGCAATTGTGAATGTGTGTTAGGGTGCAGTGGGATTTCTTGACCCTTCACCCACATCTGTTTGTTATTATGCAAAATTTCCATGTTATTACAAGCATCCTTTGTGTATAATCAGCTTCATAGGAACACAATTAACCTCCCCTCAATCAATACTTCAAAGGTCAAGCATTCCAATACTTGCAATCAGATATTAAAATCTGCTGACATCAAATGCCTTTGTGAGTAAGTCATCAACATTGTGATCAGTGTGAATCTTGATCACTTGAATTAATCTATTCTCATATGAATCCCTGATGAAGTGATGTCTAATCTCAATGTGCTTAGTCTTTGAGTGAAACACTGGATTCTTAACAATGCAGATTGTGCTTTCATTGTCAATGAAAATCTTGGTGTTCATAAAGTTGTATCCATAATCAAGTAATTGATTTTGAATCCATAACACATGTCCACAGCAATTAGCAGCAGCAACATACTCTGCTTCAGTAGTGGAGTTGACAACTATAGTCTGCTTTTTACATTACCATGAAATCAACCTTCTTCCAAGAAATTGACAACCTCCTGTTGTGGATTTCCTGGCTAAGCTAGCACCAGCATAATCACTATCTGAAAAAGCCTCCAAGTCAAATGGTGAATCTCTAGGATACCAAAGTCCTAATTTAGGATGACCTTTTAAGTATCTAAAGATTCACTCTCACAGCTTGAAGATGTGAAATACTTTGGTGTAACTGAACCTTGCACAATCACAAACAGCAAACATGATGTCAAGGTCTAGAAGATGTTAGTACATTAATGAATCCAATCATTGATCTGTATAAATGAACATCCACATTGCAACTTCTTCATCCATGAGTAATGCTTTGTTAGTCCTCCATGGAGTGTTGTCTGTCTTCACAGTGGCAAAAAACTTCTTCAAAATTACTAGCCACATATTTGTCTTGGCTAATGAAAATTCCATCATCTTTCTGTTTTACCTGCAACCCTAAAAAGAAAGTGAGCTCCCCTATAGAACTCATCTGGAATCTCTTGTGCATCATCTATTCAAACTCAATGCATAAATACTTTTTAGTATACCCAAAGATGATGTCATATACATACACCTGCACTAACAGGATATCACCTTTGTCCTTCTTGATAAACAAAGTCTTGTCTATAGTCCCTCTTCTAAATCTATTTTCTAATAAATAAGTAGATAAGGTCTTATACCAGGCTCTAGGAGCTTGATGTAAACCATATAAAGCTTTTTCTACCTTGTTAACTTTGTTAGGAAACTCTGGATCTTCAAACCCTAGAGGTTGACAAACATAAACCTCTTCTTCAATTGTGCCATACAAAAATGCACTCTTCACATCCATCTGATAAACAATGAAGTTCATGAATGAGGCATAGGCTAAGAAAAGCCTAATTGCTTCAATCCTAGCAACTGGAGCAAAAACTTCATCATAATCTATACCCTCCTCTTGAGTGTAACCCTGTGCTACCAGCCTTGCCTTGTTTCTAACCACAATACCTCTATCATCTTTCTTGTTTCTGTACACCCATTTAGTACCAATGGCCCTCTTGCCATATGGTAAATCAACCAAAGTCCAAACCTTCTGTAATTTAAACTGTAGAAGCTCATCCTGCATTGCTTCTATCCAGCTTGGATCTGTCAAAGCTTGAATCACCTTTTTGGGTTCTACTTGTGATAGAAAACAAGCAAACAGACAATTCTAAAAATCTTTATGGTTGATTCTCTGTTGCACTGAACTAAACATACCATGTTCAGTCACATTCTTTGTCATCCTTCTGGTTTGAGGTGCTGAATGTATATCTCCAATGATTTGTTCAAGTGGATGATCCTTGTGAACTCTTGTAGTTGGAATAGGACTGACAGGCACAGTTGTAGCCAAATTGTTCATGTCAGCCTCTGCACCAACTTCTTCATCATCATCAGAATAGACAATCTCTTCCAAATTAGGCATATTTGGATCATCAATACATCCATAGACTATATTCTCATCAACAACATTATTTTCTATGTCAGCAGCATTAACAGTTGGACAAACAGTATTAATGTTGTTAGTGCTGTTGACATTTGCATCCTGCTCTTGATTAACTCTTGGCTCCTCTGTATTTGGCACCTCACTATCTTCATTCTCTGGATGTTCAGAATCCATCTTTTCCTCCTCCCCTGCCCACCTAATGGTTCTAATAGATAGCATCAGAAGGTTCTTTGAACTTTTAGAGGGGGAGTGTGAAACAGATGTCAAATCATGGTAGCTAGTTTATACTCTTGATCAGGTGTACTATCTCTTCCTAGCTTGCCTTTTGCATTAATGTTGTTTTCTTGGTACCTGCAATTACCATTGTTGATTCCTGAACTACTGGCTTATAATTCCATAGATATTGTTAGAGCGCATATATATCAAAAAAGCAATTAGGTCTTTCCTGCAATATAGGTGTTTCTTCAGTAATTTAACATGCATGTTCTATTCTACTATCTTAGTTCTAACCTGTTGAATATTTGTATGCTGTACTATTCGGTATAGATTATCTACAAAGTACCTTTCATCAGCTTTCCATCTAACTGACCTAGGTGATCTAATGTATTAAGATAGTAACAGGAACCAAATGGACTCAATGAAGCCTTAAGGCTGGTTTTCTACCTAGAAAAAGTTCATAAGGGTCTTGTTGAGAGGCTTAATAACTAACATCTATTTTGAAATACACAAGCTAGTATTACTTATTCAGCCACAAAGTTGTTGGCAATTTAAATCAGCTAGCATAGTTCTTTGCAGCTCTATTAGGTCATTTTTCCTTTTTGCTACTCAGTTTGTTGTGGAAGTCCTTGCCATACTAAATTCCCGTTTAAATACCCTTCATTTTCACAGAACTGATTCATGACCTTATTCTTGAATTCGCCTTGTCACATCTGATCACTTCACCTTTAAGATCTATTGATTTTCTATGGCATGTAATTAATAAATGTTTTAAGGGATTTCACTAGTGTCCATCTTTAGTGGTAAGAAGAAAACCCAACTAAACCTTACTTAGTCATATGTGACTCTCTAGGCTGTAACATCTTTTTCATTAGGACTCTTTACAAATGTTGGGCCCAAAACATATCCATATGCAACATTTGTAAAGGTTGCTTTATGTGTTGAGAGCATTCAGTCTTGGTCTTACAAGAGGCTGTATGGTGCTTTTCTCTTTTCTGACAATCATCACATGTATGATTATTTTCAAAATTCTTGAAGGTAAACCTCTAACAGGTTTCCTCTCTCTGTTTGTTATTAGTTTGAATTTTTTATGTCAAGCCCCTATGCCATAAATTAAGATAAATCTAATGTGGCCTTTGCAAAGAGGACAGTTAGACCACCTGAGATAGGAACAATATTCTTTAAATTCAACACTGTACTTGTTATTATTTCTAGGAACTTTAAGCAAGATATGATTTTCATCAAGTAGCTTAAAGTCAGGGCAAAAAAACATTCAGTTATGTCTGTACAAAAGACATGTTTTTCTTGTCTCACATTTGTGAGACACTAAAAGTTAAACTTAGCTCCATTAACAAAGTACACATCTTCAAAATCCAATTTACCTGTACTGATTTTACCTTTACTAGTGATTCTACCTCCTTTGGGATCTCGTCCAAATGCAACAAATCCACCATCTATTTCTTCATAATCTGGAGAGGGTAGCTTGTTTCCAGTCATTGTACTCGTGCATCCACTGTCTTATCCTTTTTCATGCAAAATTTTTTTTTTTTTAGCTGTGATTTCCCTGCTCATTTAGTAGAGGATTCAGGCTCTTTTGGAGACCCCAAAGGCCATAGACAGATTGGGATTGCCTTGTGCCATCAACATGTCAAAATCTTTTAAAGTTCAGTGTTGCACCCATTGTGTTTGGAGACATGGTCTAAAACATTTTGCTTTGGTCTCCAAACCCAACATGATGAGGCCTTAACAACATTAGCCTCATTTCCTTTATTATCACTTACTACTGCTTTTGGCCCAACAGTAGTAACATTTTCCTTAACAGTATTAACTTTTTCTTTTAAATTACTGTTTTTGTTTGTTATAGAATTGTTGAAGGGTCTTCTAACATGTGAATGTGCTCTATTTAAAACATTTGATGTTGTCCTTGCACTATTCACTGTTGGTCTTGGGTATGGCTAGTATTATATTGGTCTTGGCAATATTAATTAACTGATACTGCTGTTTTGAAAAATGTTTTGCCAACATTTTTAGTGTTTTTAATGCCAGTTTTCATTAAGAATGTTTTGGAACAAAATTTCCTTTTGGATGAGGCGTGAGTTATTCTTTGAGGATTTACCTTATTTAGCTTGTTCCATACAGTTTTCTACCTACCATATTCTTTTAATAGAAATCACAATCTTGATCAAATGATTAAAATTCACATTCATAAACAAGCTTTATTTTAAAACTCAAATTTACTTCCTATTTTTGAGTCATCAAAATTTTTCCAGTTTCTCTGGTTACCGTTAGGGCTTTTGACTAGTTTTTCTAAGGTTATTATAGCTTGGCTTTGTGGTTATTATCTTCTTAACAGACTCGCTAGCGTGTTGTAACATGATCATTAGATTTTAACTAATTCTATTTTGGTAAAACTAGAGTTTTCTTGTGTAGACCTAAACTCGGTATCATTCTAATTCCGTCACTGTCACATATTCAGTCTTCAATTAGTGGTTCATCAACAGATTATGTTTTGACACACTAGTTTAGCTTCAATTGTTTCGTAACATCAGGGATATTAGTTACTTGAATTACTAAGAACATATTTTTTCTCATCAGCAATAGTACAAAATCATATTTAGGGAGCATGATACCCGTTCCAATATAGGGAGGGGAACAACATGATACCTTACTTGTTTTTTGTACCTATCATTCTGCCTGATTATTCAAAAACTTGACTATCAAACCCACTTGACTATCAAACCTCACACCAGTCTTGAACTTTTCACTTTACTTCGATTCCTCTAACAGTGTTTGCTTAGATTTTTAGTGAATTCCCCAAAATTTTCTATGGTAGTTTTAAATCATCTTCTTTCCTTTTCTGCTTTTTCCCAATTTCTTTCTAAGCCTCTGTTAGTGCATTATCTCTCAACTTAACATAAAGTTTAAAATCTTTATGTCCTTTCGAAAAAAACCTTATTCTTTTTATACATATTAGTCTAGACTCTACAGATTCTTTAGACTCCTGCTTTTATAAGCACTACATTTAATACATTTAATTTAGACTTATTAAAATCTCTTGTCAGATTATCATAATGTTCATTGAGAGTTTCATAAGATTTTAAATATGCTTTGGAACAAGTAGATACCTCAGAATCTGAGCTTGAAGAACTTGAAAAGCCTGAAGATATATATGCCATAAGTGCAAAGTTTATAGGTCCTTCTTCAGTTTGATCACTCCTGTTGATCCCAATGAATAGATCTTTAACTCTTTAGCTTAATGTAAGGTTTAGTATCCTTGGATAAATCCAAAGGTACTAAGAATGAAACTTTGTGTATATGATATAAACTATGCGGAATCTAGATTATACCACTAAGAAGAATAACAACAATGTATGTTTGACAAAAAAGAAAGATCTAAAGCCAAAACAATAAGGCTCAATATAGTATCTACGAACACTTTAGCTAGGTTAGGGTTTATAACCTTGAAGTATAGATACTATGAAAGACTGATATGATGTTATACTAATGCCATAACCTAGGATCTCCTTTTATACACCAAGGAGTCCTTTACAAGATAACTACAAATCTTCTAAAACATTAAGCTTATATGCATATCTTTCTAAATATATAGAATATACACAAGATAACTAATACATATCTTTTAACACGTCTTTACATCTCTTCACACATCTTTTTATCTCATGCAGTCTTCAATCTTTATCAGCAGTATAAATCCCTTCAGTAGTGTTAAGTTAGTACTAGCAGTACTAACTTATACCTAGCAATACTAACATTCTTCTAGCAGTACTAACTGGTTTATACTGCCAGCTATGACCTTAAGAATAGTACTAACACCTTTGACTTGGAAGATTAGTAATTGAAGGTTACTTAAGTCTAATGAGTTTAATTCCCAACAATCCTCCCCTAAACTTGTGATTTACCTTCAAATCATCAAGTTTCTTGAATTAAAAACCTTGTCTTCTAAGAGGATTCTTTCAAACATATTATTGTCTTAGATTGTTGATTAGAATGAAGATTTTCTTTAAAAGCTCATTGGCCATCTCTGAAGATTTATCCACTTGAAGTTTGTTAGCCAACATTATAGTCATAAGTGCTCTTGTCAGTGGATAATCTTTTTAAACTAGGATGAAGATGTCATGCTCTTTCTGTAGACACATGGTGGAAAACACCATTGTATCATACAATGCTCAATTTCACTGGTTCCAGCATATATCTCTGAAGCTTCCATAGTGTATCATCATCATCTGGTTCAAATAACCTCTTTAGTTCAACCTACAATACCTTATCTTTATCAATTGTAGGCTCTGTTGATCTGAACCTCTTCTTAACTAAATCCTAAAGCTTCTCTAGGTCATCTCTATCAAATATCTTCAGTATATCTTCAAAAATCTGATAGACTTCTGTATGGTTTCCTACTCTGATAATTCTCTAGTAACTTCTTGATTCTTCAGTAAAAATATCCCAATCTATGATTGGATATTTACATGTAGAGCCATCTATAAAAGTCTTCTACTAGAACTTCACTTTAGTTTTCTGTATTCTTCTTCTGATGATACTTCTTTTTCTTTTTCTGCTAGATTGATCTCACCTGAACCTAATGCTTCGTAATATTTTGTCTTTTAGCAAGAAGTTCATTCTAAACTTCTTGACTGCTTCTTTTTAGTCTCTGAACTTCCAACTCAGAATCCATAGGCACAAAAGAGTGTACCCTCCTCATAGTAGTTTCAAAGATCTCTTTAACCTCCTCAAATGAAAGAGACTTCAACTGCTTAATTGAGTAACCTCCTTCTTGGTTCTTGATGTAGTTTGACATGTAAGTTCTTTGTTGAGCTTGAGTCATTGGCTTGTTCCTCTTAGCTTCAGCTCTTTGTTGAGCAAAGAACCTCTTTCTTTGATTAACTAAATTTACAAGCATCTTTGCTTGATCAACTTCACTATACTTTTCCCTTTCTTCTGCTTGTAGTTTCTGAGTTAGCTCTTCATCAGCTTCAACTCTTGCTCTAATATTCTCCCATTCATCCTCTGTAAAACCCTGAGCTGCTTGATGTACTTTAGCCATTCGCTGTCTTCCTGCAGCATCAATTTCTTCTTGTAGCCTTAGAGCTATTTCTGCATCCCTGGCAATCCTCTGGCTTTCTTCTTGATCAAGCTGTTCTTGTAATTTTATAGCTGCTTCATATCCAGCTCTTTCTTGTCTTTCTTTCAACTTTGAAGCTGTTTGCTCAGGCTCAGATTCTGTTATAACAGCTTTACCCTTATCTTTTGATGCTCTTGATGAAGAAGTAATTTCTTGAACCAAACCAGCAGTACTAACTGGCATTGATGCACCAGCAGTACTAACTATTTCTTTTAGCATACTTATTTTTCCTACTCGCATTTATAGTACTAACTTTCACCACTTACAAGTTATAATGTTCTTCTTCTTCTACTATAAGTGTGAACTCTAGCTACATCTGTAAGTACCTTAGCTGCACTCAGAACTCCTAACTGATCTTCAGGATGATCTTCTTGAGTACTAGTCTTTGTAGGAGTAACCAGAGTAATTCCTGCATCTTGGTCAATGTCATCTATCATCCTCCCCTGTTTGGAAGAATCCTCTGAAACTTTCTCATCATCAGACACAACAATCTTTGCTCTTCTTCTAGCTTTGCTTGACTTGACTATTTTCTCCAATCTTTTCACAGTTTATTGATAAACTGTGTTAATAGCAATACTTTTTAGAACTTCCTTTGTTTTATTATTAATCGTCTCAATGCTAGAACTTTGTCTGATAACTTGATAACTAAATCCATCAATTCAATTTGTTGCATTCTACCCTCATCACTTCCAGGTGTGTGACCTCCCGAGAGAGGTAAATCATGGGGTGGTGTAGGTACCTTGGATGGTGATGAAAGTGGTTGTTGTAGTGGCATGGGTAATGATGGGTGTGTGATGGGATCAACTAGAACTATTGTTCCTTTACCGGCTGAATTAGGACCGTCACAAATATGCTTAAAAATAATGGATTGTCCACCCAGTGTAACCCTTGGAAAACCCCCTTCATCGTTGTGAATAGTTTTTTGTGTGGGGGTAGGAGTACATAAGTTCTTTTGTAAGGTTTAGCAGAAGCAATCTCCGATGTTTTTCAGAGGATTTGATTGGATTCTAGGTACATCAAGAATTTAGGACCTACTGTCCAATTTTTTTACGATGCCTCAAAATCATTTTTGAAAAGTTGAAGTCTTGTTTGTGGGCCAGGCAAATGATAGCAGTTGCTATATTGCTGCTAAATTGTTCCTAAGCAGTCTTCTTAGGAATTAAGCAATGAAGAGTAGTATGTATTAAGAATCTCCATTGAGGGGAAAAGTGACCCTTTTGGAAGGTCAACTTGTCAGAATCAGAAGCATACCCCATAAGAGCAAGTTTCTCAAAAAATTTAGTATTAGGTAGTGAACTAATACCATCAGCATCTTCCAACTTGAGATGTCTTCTAAGAGATGCTTCAGTAATAGTATTGAGTTGGCCATCTATGGTTGAAGTTATTTCCACTTCTCCTTCTTTAGTGTGCTTATAGAAGCAGTTTGCCAAATACTGTTGAATGAGTGAAGTTTAGATAGTAGGTATTTTACGTGGAGCAAACTTTATGGTGATTGTGTTGAGGAAAATCTACTATCTGTGAAAAACTTCAACTTCCCTTCGAATTTTGGTTCAGAAATTGCGACCCATGTTGTGAGTATTCACTACATGTCTAAATTCGCCCCATTTGAATGAAGGAGACAAAGCTTGTGATTAGGGTTTCTGGATAAGATCGTTTATGAGAGTGTGTGAGCTTGGAAAAGTTAATTGAGATTATGTAGAGAGCACTTAGGGTTTTGATTGACGTCTTATTATAAATTGGATTCTTTTAACAAAAGAAAATTATAGAGAAAGATAATATCAAGAATTTTCCAAATTATAGACCCCTATAAGCGAAGTTGTTGGCGGAAATATCTCAACGGATATTAATTAATTAAGAAAATTCTGTTATGCCTCAAACAGTACTAACAGTCACCTAACAGTACTAATTTTAGCATAACAGTACTAACTTTAAGCCCAACGTATATTATACTTTTCCAACCAATATTAGTTCTTTGTAATGCGCTGCAAAGACGTACTAACTTAATACTGGCAGTATTAAGTATATGCCTAGCAATATAAACACCAATGTTGTTCCAACAAGCATTTCCATCTTTAAATTTAGATTCTCATAAGCTCTTTTTTTGTTTTTCATCTCACAATGTCTCTCATTTCTTTTTGCTCACAAAATCACTCATTTATGTTTTTATTCACTCATCTCTCTTTCTGTTTTTGCTTACCAAATCTGACAAGTTTGTACAATGTGCCATCAATTCCATTAGTTGCATACAGCCTTCCCCACTTCTAAGTGTGTTAATTCTTGAGAGAAGTGGATCATTGGACTATTTAGATGTAGTCTCAAACCTAGTTTAAGTATCTCCACCCCTCCAATATGGTATCTTGGCACCTGGGACCACTACCTGAATTAGTTCCCTAAGGAAAAGACTCATTAAGTGTTGCCATAGATTGGGTCCTATTTTGCGTTACCATTGTCTTGATCTGCATCGAAGCTAGAACAGTAGTTGGCAGCCCTTTCCATTTGTCTTCCCATCGCTTATAGACGTCTATCTGCAACAAGATTTAATAGGTTCCACTCTAGAATGGGTATCTCAGTGGTCTTTATGGCTTTTGTATGTTTGTGGGTATTTTGGGTTGGATATGATGATTGGAACAAATGATTGGTTTTTTATTGTAGAGTGAGTAAATATTGGATGTTATGGGTTGGGGATCAGAATGGGTTGTCCTGACCCTTCATCCATATTACTTGAATGGATCAATCACTTTCCATTTCATTCTCAATTGTCCTCCCTCCAAATAATGCTTTCAAGAGTTAAGAATTGACTCAACAGTTGTATCTTTAAGTATCCCATCAGTACTAAATTAGCATTGCAATATCACTTTTGCACTAGCATTACTAATTTTTGCCTTAGCAGTATTAACTTACAACTACAGTTTTAAACTTCAACCTTTTCAATCATAACTAAATTTTAGCTTCAAAAGTTTGAGTAATCTAATGCTAGCAATCAAAAGTTAAATCTGCTAACATCGAATGCCTTCGTGAGAAGATCTGAAACATATTTTTTTGTGAATCTTTATCACTGAATCAAACTTCTTCTATACCCAGAATCTCTGATGAAATGGTGCTAATATCTAAGTGTTTGCTTTTAGTGTGAAACCCTGGATTCTTCACAATTACAAATGATGCTTTCATTATTCAATGTTAATCTTGGGTTTCATGAAGATGAAGTTCCATAAATCAAGCATTTGATTTTTGAATCCATAGCACATGTCTACAGCAATTAGCAGCATAAAAAAAACATCATTACTCGCTTCAGTTTAGTAGAATTTGCAACTATAGTTGCTTCTTACATTGCCGGTGAAATTCACTCCTCTTGCAAGAAATTGACAACTTCCTGTTGTAGATTTTATGTCAAGACTAGCTCCAACTTATCACTAATCTGAAAAAGCTTCCAAGTCAAATGGTGAATCCCGTAGGATACCAAGGCCCAATTTTAGGTTGACTCTTTCAAGTATCTAAAGAACCTCTTTACAGCATGGAGATAGATGTAACATTTTTCGGAGTCATCTTGGAAACCTTACACAAGCAAAAAATGCAAACATTATGTCAGCCTAGAAGATGTAAGTACAGTAATGATCAATCATTGATCTTATATAAATGAACATCTACAGCTTTAGCTTATTCATCCTTAACCAATGCCTTATTAATCTCTATTAGAGTACTTGCTGTCTTCACAGTGGCAAAATCAAACTTCTTCAATATGTCAACCACATATTTGTCTTGGCTAATGAAGATTCCATCCTTCTTCTGTTGTACTTGTAATCCTAAGAAGAAAGTGAGTTCTCCCATATAACTCATCTAGAATTTCTTATGCATTAAAACCTTCAAACTCATCACATAAAGACTTCTTTGTAGACCTAAAGATGATATCATCAACATACACCTGTACTAACAAGATATCACCTTTGTCCTTCTTAATAATAATGTCTATCAATAGTGCCTCTTCTAAATCCATTTCAAATTAAGTAGTAGATAAGGTCGCGTCAGGCTTTAGGAGCTTGATGTAGACCATATAAATGCTTTTTCTACCTTATTACACGTTGTTTGGACATAATTGTGGATCTTCAAAACTAGAGGTTGGACACATATACCTCCTCTTTAATAGTACCATATAAGAAGGCACTCTTCACATCCATCTGGTACACAATAAACCCCATAAATGATGCATAGGCCAAAAATAGCCTGATTGCTTCTATCCTATCAACAGGAGCAAAAACTTCATCATAATTAATTCCTTCTTCTTGGGTGTAACCTTGTGCCACCAGTCTTGCCTTGTTTCTTACTAAAATATCTCTCTCATCCTTTTTGTTTCTAAAGACCCATTTTGTTCCAATGGCCCTCTTACCATTAGGTAGATGAACCAGTGTCTAAACCTTTTGAAGTTTAAATTGTAGAAGCTCCTCTTGCATTGCCTCTACCCAGCTTGGATCTTCTAGAGCTTGAATCACCTTTTTGGGTTCTTTTTGAGAGAGAAAACAGGCAAACAAGCAGTTCTGATAATCTTTGTGATTAGTTCTTCTCTGCTTGTTAATATAGCTCACCAAACCATATTCTTCAAGATTTTGTTGTGACATCCTTCTTGTTTGTGGAGCTGAGTTCAAATCTCCAATTATTTGCTCAATTGGATGATCTTTGTTAATTCTTATTGTGGGAATAGAACTGACATTCATGGTTGTCTCCAAGTTATTGAGGTCAGCATTTGCACCCACTTCATCATCATATGCACCATCAAAAATTCCAGTATCATCCATTGGAGTCACATTTGGAACATCTGGAAGAGTAAATGCATTTCTAAAAGGAGAAAATCTTTCAAATAGATGATCCTCAAATGAATTAGAAGCTTCAGCAGCATTAACTGGTGATGATTGATCATCATAAGTAAAAGATAGTCCAGCAGTACTAACAGGTGTGCTAACAGTATTAATACTATTAGTGCTGTTAGGATGTTCAATATGCTTTTCTTGTTGAAGTAACCTTTCAAACTCATTTCTTGTGACTTGTTCATCCTTCCTATCTTTATCTGACGCTTCACTCTCATCCACTTCTATAGGGTTCATTCCAGCATCTTCTTCACTATCCTTAGGAACTTGAGAGATTAATGGATTCTATTGTGAAGAGAGGTATCTGATGAACTCTTTGTTCGTTTTATCTTCTTTTAGCTAGTCATGCAACAATGTTATTCTTTTTCCTACAATACTATTATTTGTTTCCTTGCCAAATATACTGGCACATAGTTTATGATTTGGACAAAGAATCACCATCAAAAAACAGTCTGGTCCATTTCCTGTACGAACATTTAGGGTGCATTTGCAAGAAATCTAATGTTTAAGGTCTCTTCAAACTATCCCTGTGTCCTCTTGTTTTTTAAACTCTCATTAGCCTTGCTTAACCACATAATACCCAACAAAAAAAAAAATCCCTCATTAGCTTTTCTATCATACTTGCATAGAATGATTCCCTTGTATTTAGATGGTATAGCTATACCCAAAAGGTTATGAAGTTATCAATGGAGTTCTTCCATGAATAAGTTCATAAGGTGTCTTGTTATGAGGCTTAATGACTAAGACCCTATTTAGCACATAGCAAGCAGTATTAACTATTTCAGCCCAAAAGGTGGTTAGTAACTTAGAGTCAACTAACATAGTTCTTGCAGCCTCTATCAGTGTTCTATTCATCCTCTCAGCAACACCATTCTGTTGAGGAGTCTTAGCAACACTGAATTCCCTCTTAATCCCCTTCATTTCACAGAACTGATTCATTACACTATTTTTGAACTCGGTTCCAATGTCACATCTGATAACTTTTACTTTATGGTCTAGCTGATTTTCTATTTCTATTATGAAGGTCTTTAATATCTCACTAGTCTCATCTTTAGTGGCAAAAAAGAATACCCAAGAAAATCTATTAAAGTCATCAGTGACAACTAGGCAATAAGACTTTTTCATTAAACTCTTAACATTTATAAGACCAAATACATCCATATGAAGCATATGTTAGGGTTTGCTGATTGAGTTCACAAATTTGACCTTATAGGAGGCTTTGTGTTGCTTTCCTTTCTGACAAGCAACACAAGAGTGGTCATTTTCAAAAATCTTTAAAGGCAAACCTCTTACAAGGCTTCCCCTCATAAGTTTGTTTATGTTTTTAAAGTTTGTGTGACCAAGCCTCCTATGCCATAAATTAGATTCATCAATTGTGGCCTTAGCAAAGAGGCAAGTTAAACCTTTAGTGGGAACAACACTCTTAGGTCACACTGTAAAGTTAACCCTTTCTTGGAACTCTCAGCAAAACCTGACTTTCATCAAGTAGCTTAAAGTCAAAAGATAAGACAAGACATTCAGTGTCAGTAAAAAGAACATTATTCTTTTTGTCACATATTTGTGACATACTAAACAGGTTATACTTAAGCTCCTTACAAAAGTACACATTTTCAAAATCCAATATCTATTTTGGATTTTTACCCTATTCTAGAAATTCTACCTTTACCATCTCCAAAGGAAACAAATCCATCATCACAATCTTCATACTCACTAAGATAGCATTTGTTTCTAGTTATGTGCCTTGAGCAACCATTGTCAATAACTCATTTTTCCTTGTACTCCTTCTGTTGTGGGTTGCCCTGCACATAAAATAAGAAAATTAGGCTCTTTTGGGGATCCAAGCCATTATAGACTTGGATATGCCTCGTGCATCAATATAAGAATATTTCTTGAAAGTATTTGATGCACTACTATTTTGGCTTTCCAAACCCAGCATACTGAGGCCTTAACAACATTAGCCCCTTTTTCCTTGTTTTCACTTACTACTAACTGCTTTAAAATAACCTAGCAGTAAGTATCTTTCACCTTGATAGTATAAACTGTTTTATTGAAAATACTTCTTAGTTTGTGTTAAATGCCTTGTGACTTGTAATATCCCTTTTTTGAAAGATATTTGATATGGATCTGGATGATCATATGTTGGGTTTTGAGCCAGCAGTATTAACTGGTTTAACAGCAATATTAATTCTAGCACCAACAGTATTAACACTTGCACCAGCAGTATTAACACTTGCACTAGCAGTATTAATTTTGCCAGACTTGGTTAATACTGCTTGTGGAACAAATCTTCTATTAGGATGAGGGTGAGTCATTTTATTAGCAAAGTTCCTTGTTAATCACTCCTTCTTATTTGTTCGCAACTAAAAAAGCAAAACACAAATACACTCCAACTAAGAACAACAACCACAATTACACAACACAGCAAACAAAAACATTAAATTCCACACACGAAGTAAACAAGAAACATCACACAGTACAAAAATACAAAAAAGCCACAACAAACAACAACGACCAAACAAAGCCTACAACAAAATCGAAAAACAAAAGACTAAAACAAACCCATCCACCACAACAATAACTAAAAAAAACTACAAAACAGAAAAAACAGAAGTATTCTAAAGAACCCAACACAAACACGACATACCACATCCATCCCAACAACACATCAAACAACCAAACTAAAACGCACCCCAACCAACAAACAGGGGGGTGTAACAACAAATCAACAAAACACTAAAACAAAGAAAAGCAACAGCAGAAAAACAACCACAACACCAAGATCACAAACATCCACACAAAACAAGACAACACAAACTATAAAAAGCACAACAAAAAATTCCACAAACAGATAAACAAATCAGAATCAAACAAAATGCCACATAACAAACACAACACACCACAAACAAAAGCAGAAACAACAATTTCCACAAAACAAATTAGAACACCAACACAACAAAACACACAAGGAAAACAATACCGGATGACCAAAAAAACAAAACCACAACATAACCAAAACAAAGCAATAAAAGACACTGGTCCTTATAACCTATTTAACACACACATAAGAAATGCTCAAAACTACCACAAACAACAAGCTTTAGTAATCATTTTAAAGTCACTTCCTAGTATTTGGGACATAAGATTGTTTCCAGTTTCATCTTTGGTTTTCCCTGAGTATATGTTTGTTTTTGTTATAGCGTTTTTTCCTACCTTCTCTACTGTTTCCCTAGCAGACTTAACAAATTTTATCTTTTCAGTGCTAGGTCTAACAGTTTTATCCTTAACATTAGGTGTAAATTCTACCTCACTATCATCATCAGAATTCCAATCCTCAATGACTAGAGGTCTAAAGATATTTTCCCTAATAGTTTTAGGTTCTACTACATCACCATTATTTTTTACACCAGTAGACTCATAAATTTGACAACAATATATTAGGCTTTCTAACATTACTAGGTGTATCTTCTAAGTATAACATTCCATATTCTCACTTTCAACTATTTCATCCATAAACGTTAGATCAGGTTTTTGAGGTATGAAATTCCCTGTATAAGGTGGGAGAACTGCATGATATCCCTTGGACTTATTATACTCTTGATTTTCTAACATCTCAGATAAATTCACAAAACTTTCTACTGCAAGAGAAGCTGTAGTAGAAGAAGCTGTATTATATCCTAGTCCAGTTTTAAACTTGTCACAAACTTGACTTTCCAGCAAATTATTCAAAGATTTAGATGAATTTTGAAACTTCTCTAAAGTTAGCTTTAACTTATTGCTCTCTTTTTCTGCTTTTTCCAATTTCCTTTTCTTTTCAACTAAAGCATTATCTCTTAGTCTAACTTCAAGTTTTAAAACATTAATGCTTTCTTCAAACACAGTCTCATTTTTCTTATAGTGAGCTAGTCTAGCTTCTACTGACTCTAAACCTGCTTTATAAGATACTAAATTAAATTGAGACTTATTGTATATTGAATTCAAATTGTCATATTGTTCTTTAAGAATAGCATAAGCTTTTACACATGATTTAGAACAAGAATCTACCTCAGAATCTAAACTGGAAGAACTTCCTGATGATGTATGTGCCATTAATGCAAAGTTTGCAGATGTCTCCTTCTTCATCTTGATATGCTCCCAATCATACCCTCCAATTCCATCTTGAGCAACCAATGCATTTTCATTGGGAGTTTCCACTGTCACAGTTCTTCTATTATTCTCTTTTTCTCCTTATTCCTTAGAAGTCTACATTCTCTTGCAAAGTGACCACATTTATGACAATTGTAGCACTCCACTTTTGACCTATTAAATCCAACTCTTTTACCATTTACATCCAACTGCCTGCCTATCCTCTTGATGAATCTCCTAGCTCTAATAGTCAGCATGGCCATTTCCCATTGTAAATCCATTTCTTCTAGGTCCATCAAGATCATTTGTTCTAAGATTACTCATGACATTTAGGAGTAATTATGAATTACAAGCTTGGAAAGCACAGACCACAACATCACTTAAGGTTATCTTCAGTTGTAGATTACTTGAGTATGACCAGCACTAACTCAAAATCAGTGTTACTGCTTCATATTGTGCTTCTGTTGCTATTGCTGTAATGCGTTGGATGACACAAAAGCCTCATAATGTAGATTTTGGCTTGTACTTGATCCTGTAATTTCAAGTTCATATATCTTTAAGTTGTTATACATGTCATCCAAACTAATGGTTTCAATTTCCACTTTGTTCCTCCAGATCAAAGCATGAGTCTTCCATTCAGATGGAAGACTTTCAACAGTTTTAAGTTCATGTCCTCTTGTGAAATAACTTCACCTTGAATCTCCAACTGACTAATAAGTTTTTGTTACCTATCAAATGTTTGATCCATTGTTTCTGAACTTGGTCCTGCAAAGTTCTCATATTGTTGCTTGAGTAGTGTCCTTTGAACTTTCTTGGATTCCTTGTTTCCTCCATACCTCTTCTTTATAGCTTTCATGAGCAATTTTTCATCCTTATATGAATGGAACTTCAGTTGATCTTTATTTGGGAGCGCCATCAACAGAGTTCCTCTAGCATTCATCTCATTCCTCCTTCCAGTTTTTTCTGCTAGCAGTATTAGATTCAATTCCTGCTCAGTTTACTTCTTTCCTTCTCCAACTTTCCCTTTAGCATTGTTTACCCATTCAGAATTACTTCCCAGAGAGGAAGTAATCAGTCATGAGAAAGTATTGTTCTATCCTCATTAACCAGAGATCATAATCCCCTGGGTTGAGGATAGGGAGTTTTGCAGTCAGAGTTTTAGAAGTAGTTTTTGCCTCCATCTTATCATTAAGAAATAGATCTAGTATATATTGTTTGTTTCTTCTTATTCAAAGCATCACAACAAGCTCTGATACCACTTGTTGATCCCAATGAATAGATCTTTAACTCCTTAGCTTGATGTAAGGTTTGGTATCCTTGGATAAATCCAAAGGTACTAAGAATGACACTTTGTGTATATGATATAAACTATGCGGAATCTAGTTTATACCACTAAGAAGAATAACAGCAATGTATGTTTGATAAACAGAAAATATAACCAAAACATAAGCAACAATATATTAATAACAACACTCTTTGAATAGTGGTTAGGTTTACAACCTTGAAGCTAAGGATACTATGAAAGACAGATAATAATGTGATACTAAAAGCTAAAAACCTAGGATATCCTTTTATACACC
This sequence comes from Tanacetum coccineum, assembly GCA_026074375.1. Taxonomy (NCBI): domain Eukaryota; kingdom Viridiplantae; phylum Streptophyta; class Magnoliopsida; order Asterales; family Asteraceae; genus Tanacetum; species Tanacetum coccineum. The sequence continues at coordinate 22,830 of BQNB010059269.1, forward strand.
AAGGAGTCCTTTACAAGATAACTATGAATCTTCTAAAACATTAAGCTTATATGCATATTGATCGTCAGTTAAAATTCAACCTTTTAATTATATAAATATATAATAAATATATAAATAATAAGGCTAAAGTAAGTATTCCGAGAGGCTTTTAAAAGATTCGTTTGTATCCAAAACACAATCCCTTAAAAATCTACCCGGGTCGTTCTCCTAACGAGGTGCGAATTGAAAATCGAGAACGTTCGTGATCGCGCGTTTGAATGGTCAAAGGGTTTTTGGATTTGGATTTTCTAATTTCTAAGATTAAAATACAAAAACGATTAAAGAAAACCTAAAAATGAAAGCTAAAAATGATTTCAACCTAAAAACGAGAACGGGATTGAAAACCAGTTCTTTAAAAAACCAAATTTTGCAAAATTAACCTTACGAAAGCAAATTTAATTTTCCTAGGTCCTAAACGATAAAAGAAATTTAAAAAAAAAGAATTATATTTTTTTGACTTTTTAATAATTTTTTATGAATTAAAAATTGTTTTAATAAAAATAATTAATTAAAAATATTAAACAAACTTATAAAAATCTGAAAATTAAGGGAAAATGCTTATGAAACTAAAGCTTGGATTCTAAGAAAAATAGAAGCCCCCAAACAGCTTATCAAAATAAGCTGTTAATAAGCTAAAACAACTTATAAGCTTAAAGGGCCAAAATGTCCTTAAATACCAAGCCACTTGGAACTATAACGAAAAAGTCCCAAGGGCGCAGCGGTAAGTGTGTGTGTTATAAAGGGTTGAGGGTGTTGAGGTTCAGGGTTCGAGCCTTGGCTCACCTTGGACTTCCACCTTCCCCTTTTTGCTTTTTTTTAAAAAAAACTTTTAATACAGCTTATAAATAAGCTGTAAACTACCAACTTTAATAAAGGAAAAAATTTTAAAACTTAAAAATAAGCACGAAATAAGCAAAAGAAAATGACAGATTGCTTAATTTACACTAAAGGCTAAATGTTAAACTGTTGGCCCTTTTTTGGCTAAATAAGCTAATCTAAAAGATAAATAAGCTTAAACAGATAAATGACTACACCTAATAAGCAAGAAAGAATAAAAATATGCAAAGACTATAAGCTAAATAAGCAGAAAATTCAAATAAGCTAAATGGCTAAACTGCTACTCACACAGCCTAAGGGGCACCTTTGGGCTTATTTTTAAGCACCAATAAGGATCCTTATGGGAATGCAGCTTATACCACTAAAATCCTTGGCTCATAAACTATCTAAAACAGCAAAGTGAAAATGGTTTGAAACTTAAATAAGCCACTAAAAAGCTAATGGAAAAGGGCAGTTCACACTTGATGGCTACTTTTGGCTTTTCTTAAAATGACAACTAGGCTACATGCGGGCACAAAATAAGCTAGAAAATAAGCTTAAAAATGAAAAACAAGTTAAAACAGATAGAGTTCACCAACAAATGAGCTTATGCTCAAAAATTCAAGATCTAAAAACAATTTTAACTAACTAAAAATTTAAAATAAAAAAAAAACTTTTGAACTTAGAAAAAGACTTGGTAACTTTGACAGATTTTTGCAAAAACAAAAGTGGGCTAAATGAAGACTTAACTACTGCATTAGGACTTCAATAACAACACAAAAACAACACTAAAAATATGAATTTGAAGGCCTAATCAAATAAGCTATGTATGACTGTTCTGTCACCACATTTTTACACAGGTTTTAGAAAAGGCTCAAAAACAAACAAACAAACTTAAAAATCTTTGGAAACAGCTTATAAAAGCTTAAAGATAGTTTGCCAAAAGTGGCCAAGTGACCCAAAAGTTTTTTAAACACTTTTGACCCTTTTTCACCCTTATACCAAACACCCCTTTAAGAAATCAATTTCAATTTTAAGACTGATTTTGAAGGATTTAAGCTATAAGGTTTGAAAACAGATGGTAATAAAACAAAGTTAAGCAAAAATAAGCAGGTTTCAAACAAAGATAAGCACTTAAAATAAGCACATAAGCACAAGAAATATACAAGCTATAAAAGGCAGTTTTGAACAAATACTTAAACAAATGACAAGTAAGCACTACACAAGCATAAATAAGCAAATCAATATAAATAAGCATAAATAAGCAGAAAATCTAGGGAGGTCGATAAGAGGTAAGAACTACTTTTAGAAGTGATAACCCGGTGAAAATTTTTGTCCTATATTTCGTTTCAACAAACAAAAACCAGAGTAAAGCTCCGAGCCCGGGAACTTCTTTGTGGAAAGGAAGTTCATAAAGAGGAGGATTAAAATCCTCAAGAATTAAAGAAGCATAAGATATCTTCTTCACATTCTTTTCCATTATTGCACAATTGGTGACTTCAAAGAGGTTCTCATGAATGAGTATACCCGGATTAAATACCTTGTCCTCGTTATTGGTTGAAGGCAAAGCATCAACCTCAGAAAAATCCTCATAGAAAACCGAGAAGGAAATCACTTGATCTAGGTGGATCAAGTTCATCAATCAAGATTTTAGCATCTTGATTTTTCTCCTCCTTGAAGTTAAAAATGGATTCATCATATGTATTGATCATTAACGTCTCAGATCAAAAAGTTCCTCATTATAATCATCCCCATAATGTGGGTATAGTAATCAAAAGCATGTTCATTCGGTGAACATTCAGAACGTATCATTAAGATTGTCATCAAGAGAATTTTCATCAACCGAATCTTCGAGAATAGAATCCATTTCCTTGATAGGATCATGGTTAAGCAAATACTCTATTTCTCGAAGATCGAATTCGGCATCAAAGGGAAGATCATCATTTCTCGGTGGAAATGTGATATGAGCGAGTTCATCGGCGAACTCCTATATCGGAATAGTCGCTAGTCTCAGAAACGGGAGACTAGTGAAAGAAGAAGTGGTACTGCCACTTAAAGAATTATGAAAAGGAGAGAGAAGATATGAAGGATTACTATTTCCTGTTGAAATGAATCACATGCGAGATAATGCTTCGAATTCTTCCAAATTACATCACTTTCTTCGAAGGGAAGTAAGTGTTGGGGAGAAGAAAGAAGACTTGGTCATTAGGTTCCGAGATCGAAGTGGATGCCACTCAATTAAATCATGATATAGAGCGAACATTGGTTTTATCAAGATTTAGCAAGTTCTTAATAATGTCTCCCTCTGGATCAAAAATATCATCATTAACTTCCGGTGAAGTTAAGTCGGTATGAAAAGTGAGAAAAGAAGTAAGATTGCCACTTTGATGATTTGTTGCAAACAAATCTTTAAGAATTTTCCTCATGTGAAACATTGTATACATCAAATCATGTTGAAGATTCTGATGAGGTTGGGTTGAATAGCTTGAAGTGTCATGTCTCATATTCAAGGTTAATCTTTCATTACCGTCATGAAGAATCATTTCTTCTCCATGAACGTCAATCAAAGCACGAGCGGTCTGTAAGAAAGGTCTACCCAAGATGAGAGGGACTCGCAGATCACTCTCATAATCAACAATGACAAAATCAGCGGGGAATGTAAACTTTCTAACCGGAACAAAGACATCTCTTGCAATTCCTTTTGGAGTGCAAAATAACTCGTTAGCAAGTTCCAAGCTACATTTGGGTGAAAGAAGCTCATGTACATCCTAACCTTTTCCCCACCGTGAAGAAAAAAGAGGCATCAAGTTTATGCTAGCACCTAGATCGGCTAGGGCCTTGCACTTGAGCTCACTAAAACCACACGGAATGAGAAATTTCCCAGGGTCACCTAGTTTTTCGGGTAACTTCTTTAGGATAACCGCTGAGCAATTTTCATTGAGGGGTGTATTTGCCAATTCTATAAGTTTTTCCTTTTTGGAAAGGAGACTCTTTAGCATCTTTTGGTATTTCGGGATTAAAATCAAAACATCAGCAAGAAAGATATTGATGTGAAGTTGTTTAAACATTTTCCAAAATTGTGAATTTAGACTACACTTTCTCTTTTGCACGTTTACATTGGTTTTCCTCCTTGACGATAATGTGATATGAAGTGACGAGGATCCCTTTGGTGGAAAACCAACATAATTTCTTTAAGAATTAGTTTTTAGCTTTTTGGACAAGAGAAGGTGGGACCTTAATGAAATACCACCAAGTTCCAATGATCTGTTAAAGTCGCTCCTCTACACGTTCATCCTCCTCTAGATTTATGAATGGAGGAGGCATGGGAACGGTAGGTCCATCAAGAACATACCTCTTCGAGTTGTAAATGGCTTTTAACTCACCTCTCGGGTTAGCAACGGTGTTTCTAGGGAGAGATCCCGAACCCGAGGTAGAAGCGGTGTTCATTTAAAAGAAACTAGCCATCATGTTCTTAAGCTCGTTTGTTTGGTTAGACATCGAAGTTTGAATCGAATTTTGCATTTCATTCCTAACTCATTTTTTCACATTGTAAATTGGTTTGCATGGCATTGCCATTTAACACATTTGTTTATCTAAATTTTTCTAACTCACTTAAAGGAACACTTTGGTTTTGTTAAATTGGAGCTTGATAAATTGGATTTTGATTGAAGTTGTTTCCTCGGTTATATCCTTGAGGTTGGCTAAAACGGTTTTGATTATTTTGCCCGTTTTGTTAAACAAAACTCGGTGGTCTTGTTTTGATTAACCCCAACCTGGAGGAAACGATAACCAGAATTACCCCTGATTTGTAGTTACCCGTGGCTGCTGCAACGTATCCTTGAATATTATCCTGATATTCCGGGAAAGTGTTGCCATCGGCGGCGAGACACTAATAATAAGGATGAGCACCACCGCACATAACACAAATCTCCTCAACGGCTTTAACGGAAGCTGGAGTTGGGGTAGCTTGAAATTGTTTAAGAATAGCCATCATGGCGGTAGTCACCACACTCGTTTGCTCATTTACTGCATGAGTAAGTTTGGCTATATCGGAGGAAGAAGAAGAGTTACCATCACTTGATTTCACTTGAGAAACAATCAATTTGTTTCGTGAATTGCAGACCTTAGATTTGTTTTCGATAAATGTCAACACCACTTCGTCCATCTTTCCTAAGAAGGCCACCGGACTCGGCAGAATCTTCAAAGAATCTTGGTCGGCCGGGTTCAAGGCATTGTAGAAAGTTTCAAGTTGGTGCAATTCGGTGAAACCATGATGAGGACAAGCACGAAGGAGATCTTTGTATCGGTCCCACGCCTCATGAAACGACTCATCAAACTTTTGTAGAAAGTTGGAAATCTCATTTCGGAGATTTGTCGTTCTTGAGGGAGGAAAGAATTCATTGATGAATTTGGAAACAAGATCTTCCCAAGTGAGAATAGAACGAGGGGGTTCTTTTTTAAGCCAACGACAGGCTGCCCCCGCAAGAGAGAAAGGAAAAAGCATAAGCTTAATCGCCGAGTTCCATCACAAAAAACATCCATGTATTTGATTGTAGGAAGTTAAGTTTGTTAGAACCAAACGATGTGGTCATGAGGAATTGTCCTTTTTCCAAGTCCTGAAGAATTGGTTCGAAGTCAATCATTATTAATGATAGTAATGCTTGAGCCGAAATGCCTCACCGAAATTGGTGGAACCACGATTGCCTCTGCATAACCCTCGGTAGGTGCACGGAGCAATTCTGCCATAGTACGTTGATCGGCCATCGTAACTACGGGGGATTCTTTAAGAGAGAAAGGTTTGACTCTTTGATTTGAATGTCTACGGTTACGATGTTTCGGGTTTGTGGTGGTTGGATTAGAAGAAGAATTACTAACGAGATTAGAAGAAGAACAAGTGCGCATGCACTAAAAATTAAAATATTTTTGGTTTTTCAAAAAAAAATTCATAATTTATTTTAATGGATAAAACGAGATAGAATAACTTAAACCAATAATCGACAAGCTTCACGGTAGCTCTTTAAAAGAAAAATGCACAAAGGAGCGAGAGTAAGGAAACGCGAAGCAATTAAAAACATTTCTCTTTTAGGGTGAGTTCCTCGGAACAACCTCCTTATACCCTCCTTATTATTTTTGTTAAACTTTTAAAGGTGAGCCGTATCTCGCAAGTGACACAAATGCAAGTTTTGAATCTTTTGTTTGGTAACTTATTATGATAATGCTTAAGATGCAAGCATTATATTGATGATGGATTTTATTTCTTGATTAAGGATAATTTTTTTATGTTTTTGGTTTTTTCTTGATTTTTTTATCTTATACTAATACTAATAAAAGAAAATGAAAAATATTTTTGTATTTTTTATATTTTTAAAAAAGAAAATATTTACAAACAGGAATGGTAACTTCATGAGGGAAGGGTCTTCAAACACTAATCTTCAAACGCAACGATAATCGATTACACCTCCCCGGCAACGGCGCCAAAATGATCGTCAGTTAAAATTCAACCTTTTAATTATATAAATATATAATAAATATATAAATAATAAGGCTAAAGTAAGTATTCTGAAAGGCTTTTAAAAGTTTCGTTTCTATCCAAAACACAATCCCTCAAAAATCTACCCGGGTCGTTCTCCCAACGAGGTGCGAATTAAAAATCAAGAACGTTCGTGATCGCGCGTTTGAAAGGTCAAAGGGTTTTTGGATTTGGATTTTCTAATTTCTAAGATTAAAATGCAAAAACGATTAAAGAAAACCTAAAAACGAAAGTTAAAAATGATTTCAACTTAAAAACGAGAACGGGATTGAAAACACCGTTTTTAAAAAACCAAATTTTGCAACAAATTAACCGTTACGAAAGCTATATATTTTCCTAGATCCAACGATAAAGAAAATTTTTTAAAAAAAAGAATTATATTTTTTGAACTTATTTAATAATTATTTATTGATTAAAAACTGTTTTAATAAAAATAATTAATTAAAAATAATAAACGAACTTATAAAAATCTAAAAAATTAAAGGAAAATGCTTTGAACTAAGCTGGATCTAAGAAAAATAAGATGCCCCAAACAGCTTATCAAAATAAGTTGTTAATAAGCTAAAACAGCTTATAAGCTTAATGGGCCAAAACGTCCTTAAATACCAAACCACTTGGGACTATAACGAAAAAGTCCCAAGGGCGCAGCGGTAAGTGTGTGTGTTATAAAGGGTTGAGGGTGTTGAGGTCCAGGGTTCGAGCCTTGGCTCACCTTGGACTTCCACCTTCCCCTTTTTCCTTTTTTTTAAAAAAACTTTTAATACAGCTTATAAATAAGCTGTAAACTACCAACTTTGATAAAGGAAAAAATTTTAAAACTTAAAAATAAGCACGAAATAAGCAAAAGAAAATGACAGATTGCTTAATTTACACTAAAGGCTAAATGCTAAACTGTTGGCCCTTTTTTGGCTAAATAAGCTAATCTAAAAGATAAATATGCTTAAACAGATAAATGACTACACATAATAAGCAAGAAAGAACAAAAATAAGCAACGACTATAAGCTAAATAAGCAGAAAATTCAAATAAGCTAAATGGCTAAACTGCTACTCACACAGCTTAAAGGGCACCTTTGGGCTTATTTTTAAGCACCAATAAGGATCCTTATGGGAATGCAGCTTATACCACAAAAATCCTTGGCTCATAAACTATCTAAAACAGCAAAGTGAAAATGGTTTGAAACTTAAATAAGCCACTAAAAAGCTAATGGAAAAGGGCAGTTCACACTTGATGGCTACTTTTGGCTTTTCTTAAAATGACAACTAGGCTACATGCGGGCACAAAATAAGCTAGAAAATAAGTTTAAAAATGAAAAACAAGTTAAAACAGATAGAGTTCACCAACAAATGAGCTTATGCTCAAAAATTCAAGATCTAAAAACAATTTTAACTAACTAAAAATTAAAATAAAATAAAAAACTTTTAAACTAGAAAATAGACGTGGGTAACATTGACATATTTTTGCCAAAAATAAAAGTGGCTAAAATGAAGACTTAACAACTGCAAAAAGACTTCAATAACAACACAAAAAACAACCACTAAAAATATGAATTGTAGGCCCCCCCTTATTCAAATAAGCTATGTATGACTGTTCTGTCACCACATTTTTACACAGGTTTTAGAAAAGGCTCAAAAACAAACAAACAAACTTAAAAATATTTGGAAACAGCTTATAAAAGCTTAAAGATAGTTTGCCAAAAGTGGCCAAGTGACCCAAAAGTTTTTTAAACACTTTTGACCCTTTTTCACCCTTATACCAAACACCCCTTTAAGAAATCAATTTCAATTTTAAGACTGATTTGAAGGATTTAAGCTATAAGGTTTGAAAACAGATGGTAATAAAACAAAGTTAAGCAAAAATAAGCAGGTTTCAGACAAAGATAAGCACTTAAAATAAGCACATAAGCACAAGCAATATACAAGCTATAAAAGGCAGTTTTGAACAAATACTTAAACAAATGACAAGTAAGCACTACACAAGCATAAATAAGCATAAATCAACATAAATAAGCACAAATAAGCATAAATAAGCAAGAAATATGCACATGAACAGTAACAGTAACAAGCAAAAAATGAAAAATAGAAAACTTACAAAGCCCTTGCTCAAAACAGGGCAAATAAAGGATTCTACAAGCTTTAGCTTGTCAAAGACAAGCTAGTGTGGTCTTAAAAGCTCTTCCCTTGCTAGCTTTTCTTCCAAATTCAGCTGAGGTACTTTGAGAGTGGTATTTTTTGTGATTTTTGGTTTTTTAGACAGTATTGAAAACAAATGTTTGTATAAGCTTTTAATGACTCAAAAGCTTACACAAGAGCTTAAAAACAGAATTTAAAGACAAGTAAGCTTAAATGACAATGATTAAAAGAAAACTTGTAAATTTCATTAACTTAAAAAAAATACAATGCATGTTTTTAAATGACAATAAAATTAAATGACAAGTATTTCAAAACAATTATTAAAATTTGTATCAAAATCAATTTTAAATAACAAAGTTGACCTTAATCAAAAATTCGACAAAAGTAAATAAGCTTAAAGACTACTACTTATACTAAGCTCTCTTCAAGTCTCTTGGTGTGTTTCTTCTATGTGAGCTTCAAGCATTTGTGTTTGTTGTGTGAGATAAAGTCTTCAAAGTTAATCTCAGCCATTGAATGATCTTGGTACCCACGTCTTTTGATCTTTTCCATTAAACGCTTGTCTTCTTTCCTTGTCAAATAAAAACTCTCAGGATTGCCAAGGTGTTCAAGAGGCCATGTGGGGTGGGGTTTGGTGAAATGGTGATGTTTTTGGAGTGAAGTGAACAGTAAACGAGGTGGAGGAAAGGGACAGGTGAGATGACAGGGGTTATTGGCGGGAAAAATGGGTTTAAGTTATACATGGTATAACTTTGGAGAGTTGGCAAAATTGGTCCTTGAGTTTGATAAGTAATATTACACCGGTGGTCCTTGTGGTGTATAATGTTTGGGAAATTGGCAGGATTGGTCCTCAAAGGTGTTTTGTATTATTGTAAAGTTAGTCCTTTTGGACTAACGACAGTTAATATGTGAAATGGGCTTGGGTTGGCAGTTTGGGCCTTTTGAATATTAAAAGGCTTATAAGTCTTCATAATAAAAGCTTAATGGGCTGTCTGGGCCGATTAGATGGGTACAGGTTGACCCATTAAGTTTTTCTTCGGTTTTGGCTTCGTCTTTGACTTTGACTTTTGTTGGGGTTGACTTGGACGATTTGACTTTAGTTTACTTTTTGGTTGACTTTTGGACTTATTACGCTTTCCATGCCTGCTTGGTTTTGACCGTTTTTTTTATAAGGCTTCGTTTTTCGTCCTTTTGTCGGATATCCGTTTCCTGCACAATATAAGAGAAAACATACAAATACAATGTATTTTTGGTACGTTTTTAGTCATTTAAGTCTAGTTATTGTGGAAAATGATATGTGTAATTAAGCACATACCAGCATATCTTTCTAAATATATAGAATATACACAAGATAACTAATACATATCTTTTAACACGTCTTTACATCTCTTCACACATCTTTATATTCATGCAGTCTTCAATCTTTATCAGCAGTATAAATCCCTTTAGTAGTGTTAAGTTAGTACTAGCAGTACTAACTTATACCTAGTAGTACTAACATTATTCTAGCAGTACTAACTAGTGTATACTGCCAGTTATGACTTAAGCAGTACTAACACTTTGACTTGGCATTACTAAGTCTAATGAGTTTAATTCCCAACAACTCTAGTCATACCCAAGTCCATCTTGAGCCACCAAAGCTTTTGTATCTGTTGTTTCTACTGTCACATTCCTCCTTACAAGTTCTATGTTCCTGTTCTCCCTTGGAGCCCTACACTCCCTTGCAAAATGACCCCTTTTATGACAATTATAACATTCCACCTTTGATTTGTTAAACCCTATGGTCCCAGAACCATTGGCATTAATCTTCCTTCCAGTCATATTTAGGAATTTTCTGGCTCTCATGGTCAACATAGCCATTTGCCACTTTATATCTATCTCTTCTAAGCCATTAAAATCAATCTGTTGTAAGTCCTCATCATTTAATTGTGAACTGTTAGATTGGTTTGCAAAGAAAGAATAGATCACATCATCACTCATACTATCAGTATTGGCAAAGTTAGGACCATAAGCTTGATTGGAACTGCCAAAGTTATTGGAAGACACAAAAGCCACATTTTGTGAATTTTGGTTTGAGCTTGATGACCCTTTAATTTTAGTTTCATAAATCTTCATATTGTTGTATAGGTCATACATGCTTAAGGTTTCTAAATCAGGTTTGTTCCTCTAGATCAAGGTATGAGTCTTCCATTCTGATGGGAGACTTCTTAGAAACTTCAAAATCATATCTTCTTGAGAAATAGTTTCACCCAGAATCTCTAGCTGACTGATAAGCTTTTGAAGCCTATCATAGGTTTGATCAAGTCCTTCAGAGCTTGATCCATTGAAATTCTCATACTATTGCTTTAGAAGTATCTTTTGAGTTTTCTTTGACTCCTTATTACCTCCAAACCTCTTCTCTATGGATTCCATCAGAGTCTTGGCACATTTATAGGTATTAAACTTTAGTTGATGCTCATTTGGAAGAGCCATCAACAGTGTCCCTCTTGCCTTTAACTCATTCTTCCTTGCTAACTTCTCCTCTGTAGTTGTAGGAGAATATGTTTGCTCAACACCATCAACAGTTCTTTTTGGTAGAGGTGAGTCTCCATTTACTATTACTTCCCAAAGAGCATAGTCTGTTATTAGGAAGTACTGTTCTATCCTCATTTTCCAAAGCTCAAATTCTCCTGGATTAAACACTGGAAGTTTTGCAACAAGAACCATTGGTGAAGATACTGCCTCCGTGTTTTCACAAACAAATAGATCTGGTAAGTGTAGATTGTTTCTTCTTATTCAAAGTTTCTCAACAAGCTCTGATACCACTTGTTGATCCTACTTGAATAGATCTTGCTTAGCTTGTAAAAAGGCTTAGTTGTATTGAATAAATCCAAGACAACTATGGTAGAAACTTTGATTGAATATATCAAAGACTATGCGGAATCTAGTCAATGATACTAAGAAGAATTCTAATGAAATAGTAACACAAAATCAATAACAAGACAGATTACCAAACTTTCAGCCTCAATATAAAACGAACACTCTTAATAGTGTTAGGGTTTACAAAACCTTGAAGCTATGAATATCAAAGATGTGTATAACATTATGCCCTAGGACCTCCTTTTATACACTAAGGAGTCCCACAAGGCTTACAATACTTTCCGAAGTTATCATGATCTTTTCTATAAACAAACATAGTCTCTTAAACAAATAAGTTATACATATCTTCTTTAAAAATAACAAATACTTATCTTCGTAAGTATTCTTGTTCTCCAATCAATCTTTATCCCTTCTTTGTCAGAATAATCCTTCCAGTAGTAGTAATCACTCAGCAGTTGTAACTAAGCACAAGCAACATTAACTACTTAGAAGTTTACTTTAGCAGTACTAACATACACTAGTAGTACTAACTTTTGTACTAGCAGTAGTAACTACTTAGTATATTTTTAGTCTTCATCTCTGAGCAGTCTTAACTTCTACTAGCAGCAATAACTTTATACTAACAATACTAATTATACTAACAGTAGTAACTAGCAATAGTAACTTTTACACTACTAGTACTAACTACTTAGCATAATTTTGATTAGTATTACCAGCAGCACTAAGTTATGCTTGACAATACTAATATATACATAAGCACCAGTAACTCTAAGAATATCTTAAAGTCTTTAAACCCCAACACTTTTGTATCGTTCGAATTATTAATTCTACCAACTATGAGCCAATCCTCTAATATCACTTTATATTTCAAGATGGACAAGGCAGTCTTCTTATTTTTAATCCATTATAACCTAGCTTGTTAATAAAATAAAACTAAAAAGAACAATATAATGATCTCTATACAATTAATCTACTTATACGTATACATAATGAAGTGCATGCACGTGTTTGACGAGTTTGTACTAGCGGTTTATGGTATATCCATCAGGTACCTTTATCGGGTTCCCTTATCAGGTATGAAGATGGATAGAACAATTCAAATACAAATTAACACCATGAGAGAAAAACCCAAAACCACCATAAACCCTAACTTCAAAAACCTTGTTGTTGTCTTAACAACAATCTATGTTTCGAATTTTTCAATACAGATGGGAACAAGTGATCTTTGGAAATTATGTGATAGTCATGGAACGGTAGCAAATGTCTATATCGCTCGTAAATTGTCTAAAACTGGCCACCGATTTGGTTTTGTAGGTTTCCAGAAAGTAAAAAACAATGATCTTTTGGTGGAGGATCTAAATAAGGTGTGGATCGGGAGTCATCATTTGTACGCTTCAATGGCTCCATTTAATAGGAACCAATTAGTGCAAAAACAACATACTTTTGTTAAACAACCATCAATGGGATCGAAATTGAAGAATAAGCCCCATGTACCTCACATACAAACAAGTAGATTGTATGTATCAATTTTAAATGGTAAACACAATGATATTGAGTCTAGCCAAATTAAAAGTGATAATCTCCAGTAGTAACATTTGAAAAAGGTTAAGCTTGACAACTCAGATCTCATAAACATCTAGAATATCTCCTTGAATATTTTGGCGAAGGTTAAGGATGTAAACCTTATCATCAATATCAATAATATACTTTTAAAATAAGGTTTTTCTGATTTTAAAGTGAGTTATATTGGTGGATTGTGGATTTGGATCGAATTCACTTTAAGTGAATCCTTTTGAGCTTCAAGATGCATAAGGAAATAGAGTTATAATTCACTCACATTAAACCGCACTACTAGAAAATTGGGCTAAAGCAACACTCATAAAGTGTTGTATTAGGCCTAAAAATGTTGCTTAATGCCTAGTGCAACACTTTTTCAAGTGCCGCCTTAGGCTCCGTTGCCTTAGGTCTAAAGCAACACTTTTGCCATAATGTGCAACACTTTTCTCAAAGTGTTGCTCGTGTTTACAAATGCACACTTTTGTATTGCAACACTTTTACTACTTATGTGCAACACTTCTTATTATACAACATTGGCCAATGACAACAATTTCAGGTATCAAATGCAACACTTTTCATCATCTATTACAACACTTATTTTTCATTTTAAGAGTACTAGTGCAACACATTTTTCACGGGAGGCAACACTTTAGCTATTTTTGTGGCATATTTGCTCTACAAACTTTAAAAGCTACAAATATAGGCACTGTTTTAATTATATACGAATACATATCTTGTTTCCATCAAAGCAATGATATAATATTATAAAAAAATACCATATTCCAAATACAAAGTTTTCAAATGTCAAACTACCATAAAGTTCATAACTTAACATAAAAATCCGCCTACTAAAATCATAGATAGTACTAAAATCTTTCGCGACATGTATTCTCAAAAGACTTTCATTTGATAGTTGCAAAGTTTGATTTCCTCCGCATGCCATAATAAAGAAACCTGGCAAATATATAACCAAAGAATAAAGTTAGTTTTTCTTACATTATGAGATACAAGGTGTTATCAAACACTATATTAGAGCCACTAGAGTCAATAATGTCAATCCTATAAAGACATGGTAACAATCCTATACAAAGAAACATGTTCGAGTATTCTAATATAAGTATAGAACATACCTTCTACCAGATAATCACTTATGTTAAGACCACGCGAGCTACTTCAGGAGGTAGTTTTTTAGGGATATTTCACACCGCATCTTCAACTATTGCTCACGCTCGCTGGCAAATTCCTTTCTGATCAGTTCTAGTCTCTTTTCATTATCCTCCTTTAGCTAAAAAAAATTCCGTTTATAAAACTCTTCAAGCTTTCAGTGGCTATCAATATGTTGACCATTTTTAGCTTTCACCTTTTTTTAACAAGGTGTTAGTAACTCCTCTACCAAAAGTATACGGTGTCCATCATCTTCTTTTTTCATCACAACCAGAAATGGATCAGTGGCAGAACTTTCATTTTCTAGAGGCGTGTAGTTCTTCATTTGTTCCTTCAATATTTTGTTAAGAAGTTAAGCGTTTACGCAATATAAAAGTAACAAATAATACTGGAAATATTAAGTACCGAGTACTATATTATGATTTTCTCCGCTGTGTCATCATATGTATCAACATATACATTTCCTTCAGTCTTTTC
>BQNB010059270.1:0-37401 GCA_026074375.1 Tanacetum coccineum
AAAAAAAGGTTGCTATTGGATACAAGAACCCCTTATATCTCACCCATGTAAAGCAAGTTTAGCCTGATCTATATAATGGTCATGAAATTATCAAAACCAATCATGTCCCAGCCATAGTGCACAACTCAGAGGATACCCTAAAGATAGCTGAAATCACTAGGAAGAAAATGAATGACAAAATGAAAGACCCAGAGTGTGTGAAAAAGAAAGTTAAGATTGCACCACATGATTACTTAAAAGAGAATTATTTAGCGACTTTCACACCACATAAACAATTGACCCCAGAGCAGATATTTTGGTCCAAGGATCTCATCAAGATGAAAGCAGAAGCTCTCAAAGAGCATACCACGGCTTCTCGACCAATCAAAGCGTTGACAGTGTATCCTCCAAATACACCTGCAACGCTTGTCCCTATGGTGCTTCCAACAAAAAGTCAAGTGAAAATTAAGATTTTTGCACTTATACAACTTTTTTTAGAATTTGAAAAAACCTATAAAAAGAGAATTACACCAATGGGGATCACTGAAGGGGAAAGGGGTTTTGAACAAATCAAGGAATTTTATCTCACCAAGGTCATTCCATTTTTCAAAACACTTAAGGAACATTTTAAGGGTATTCAAAAGGCTCTAACTAAAGAAATTAAAGAAATTAAAGAAATTTTTGAAGAGTTGGAATCTGAGGTTGATCAAAATGTTATAAATAGGAAGCATGATGAGATTGAGCGGAAAAATCTCCTCATTGCAAATGATAATTTAATTGTTGATTGCTTGTCCAAAGAAGTGTTTTATATTGCAACAAATTCTGAGCTCACTGTATCTAGATTCACTAAAATGTATGATGCCCACACTGTTGTTTAAGCACGTTGTCTGGAACTTAAAGCAGAGCTTTCTAAATTACATGATAAGGTTCAAAAAGATGATCATACTGAATTAGTAAATCCTTTTTCCAATCTTGAGGTAAATCACTTAAATTTGCAGTAAAAGTATCAAAACCTTAAAGAAAGTTGTGGAAACAACACATCTCCACCCGCTCGAGATGCTCCTGATTTTGACTCAGTTTTTGTAATCAAAAAAATGAAAGCTTCCATTCAAGGAAAGGACAACGCCATCAAAAAATTAAGGATGCAAATCTCTCAATTAAAAGAGACCCGCGGTGAAGCCAACCGTACTCTTGATTTCAAGACCTTAGATTTTCAGATCACTCAATTAACTGACAAAGTCACCGTTCTCCAAGAACAAAATGAGCTTTTTAGGGCTGAGAATGCAAAAATTAAGAAGCATTACAAGGAATTATATGATTCTATTAAGATCACATATGGTAAACATATCGAACAAACAACTACCTTGTTAACTGAAAATGAGAATCTGAAATCCCAAATACATGAAAATCTGAAATGCATCACTATGGATTCTATAAAACCAATAGTTCTTGCCCCTGGTAGGTATGTTATAGATGTTGAACCAATTCCCCCTCGCAATAGGAATAATAGGGAAGTGCATCTAGATTATCTAAAACACCTTAAGGAAAGTGTGGAAACCCTTTGCGAGATCATAGAAGAAGCTAAGGTTGAAAGACCATTAGATAGCTCACTTGCATCTGCTTACCTTTACACTAAACACTCTCAGGAACTGTTAGAATATGTGATTGGCACTTGTCCAAAAGACTTCAATCAACGAGATAAAAAGCATGTTGCTACCCCTTTAACTAGGAAAAAGCAAGTTACTTTTGAAAACCAATGTGAAATGTCAAATAGTAACACACACAAACATGTAGAGCAACTAAACATTCAAAAGACTAATGTCCCTATGCCTCCTTCTACAGGAGTAAACAGTTGCACTGATGCTAGCGAATCACAGCCTAGGAGCAATACCAAGAAAAATTGGATCTTGCCGACTAAGAGTGTCAACAAGAAGAAAGTAGAAGAACACCCTAGGACTAATAAGTCTAGTTTGAAAACCACGAATCGTATTGATTCTAGTATTAGCTCTAAGCGTATTGTAATTAATTCAAATTCTCATTCTGTTTGCAAGACATGTAACAAATGCTTAATTTCTGCAAATCATGATATGTGTGTGGTTAATTATTTGCACTCTGTGAATGCATCCCCCTCTATTAAAAATGTTGTGCATAAAGTTAAGTAAGTCTAGAAACCTAAGCAAGTCAAGCAAGTCTGGAAACCAACGGGCAAAATACTTACCAATGTAGGTTATCAATAGATGCCCACGGGAAGGACATTCACTTTAGGAGAACAGTGCCCTTTAACTAGACTCACTAAATCCAAAGTTGTGCCTGTTAAGAAAACAGAAAACGTTAGTACTAGTACAACTGTGATAACTAGGAAATTAAGTCACACATTTTAGAAACCATTAACTAGATACCAACGTAAAAACCAACCGTACTAGGCAGTTCTCGATAGCATTCCCACTCCACCTGAGAATAAGGCAATTGCTTATGCTAACCAACTGGACCCCAACCAAAATTAGGGATCCAACTTTCCAAACTCTCCATCTTCGTCTGTTTTCAAATGCAGGTCGTATAGATCGTCCTTTGGTATTTGGATTCAGGCTGCTCAAAACATATGACGGGGGATCACTTACAGCTCAGGAATTTCGTAAAAAAGTTCATCGGGACAGTTAGATTCGGGAATGACCACTTTGGTGATATCATGGGTTATGGAGATTACGTGATTGGTGACAGTGTGATCTTTACGGTATACTATGTGGAAGGACTGGGACACAATCTGTTTTCTATCGGACAATTTTGCGATTCTGATCTGGAAGTTGCATTCAGGAAGCATTCTTGTTATGTTTGAGATACAGATGGTGTTGAATTAATTAAAGGTTATCATGGTTCTAATTTGTACACTATCTTGGTTGAAGATATGATGAAGTCCTCCCCAATCTGCTTGTTGTCCAAAGCCTCCAAGAACAAATCATGGTTATGGCATCGTCGTTTAAACCACTTGAACTTCAGTACCATCAATGACCTTGTAAGAAAGGATTTAGTAAGAGGTTTACCTAGATTGAATTTTGAGAAAGATCATCTTTGCTCCGCATGTCAACTAGGAAAGAGCAAAAAGCATTCCCACACACCCAAAATTGAAAACACCAACTTGGAAGTTCTTAATACCCTTCATATGGATTTATGTGGACCGATAGGAGTGCAAACAATTAATAGGAAGAAATACATCTTAGTCATCGTAGATGACTATTCGAGGTTTACTTGGGTTAAGTTTTTGAGATCGAAAGATGAAACCCCAGAGTTCGTCATCAAATTTCTGAAGCAAATACAAGTTGGTCTCAACAAAACTGTTAGATACATCCGTACCGATAATGGCACATAATTTATCAATAAAGATTTGACTGAATATTATGAACGTGTCGGCATTTTTCACTAAAAACAGTTTCGAGGACTCCACAGCAGAACGACGTTGTCGAAAGACGGAACCGTACTCTGGTTGAGGCTGCTAGGATAATGCTGATAATTTCTAAGGCCCCGATGTTTCTATGGGAAAAAGCTGTTGGTACTGCTTGTTACACCCAAAACTGATCCCTTATTCACACTCGTCATAACGAAACCCCATATGAGCTGGTGCATGATAAGAAGCCTGATCATACCTTTTATAGAGTCCTCTCTAATCTGTTTAAAGACATGATGAAGTCCTCTCTAATCTGTGTGTTGTCCAAAGCCTCCAAGAACAAATCATGGTTATGGCATCGTCGTTTAAACAACTTGAACTTCGGTCCCATCAATGACCTTACAAGAAAGGATTTAGTAAGAGGCTTACCTAGATTGAAGCTGAGCCAATGGCTCTTGTACAACTCAGTACAGGACCCGCACCTACTTTTTGACGCCGGACAGATAAGTTTAGGGCTGTTCTACTTCCGGTTCTGTAGCCTTATGTTACCCTCACAAATAAAGAACTGGAGATTTTATTCTAACCAATATTTGATGAATACCTGGAACCTCCTCGTGTTAAAAGACCGGTTTCCCCTGCTCCAGCAGTTCCAGTCCCAGTCAACTCAGCCAGTACACCTTCATCTACTTACACATTGATCAGATGAACCTTTCACGTCATTAATCGTTATCTTTGGCTTTACATCTCCAAGTTCACATCAAGGTTGTTTGCTGTGGTCTACTATCATCAAGACAATCCTTTTGCTCCTGTTGACAACAATCCCTTCGTCAAAGTGTTTGCTTCGGAACCTAGTTCTAAAGCATCATCATCTGGGGATGTTAGTTTAGCAGAATCAACTCATGTCTCTCAACCCCATCATCATCTCGGGAAATAAGGCAAGGATTACCCGCTTGATAATGTCATTAGCAAATCCTCTTGTCCGGTTATCCACCAGAAACAATTGCAACGATGCTTGTGTTGTTTGCTATAACCTTGTAACTGTCAAAAGCTCAAACAAAAGAAACTTCAAATCTGCCATAACTGAAGATTGCTAGTTTCAAGCCATGCAAGATGAGATTCATGAATTTGATCGACTTCAGGCAAGGTTGGTGGCTAAGGGATATCGTCAAGAGGAGGAAATTTCTTTTGAGAAATCCTTTGCACCGGTTGTACGCATCGAGGCTATAAGAATCTTCATCGCCAATGTTGCCAGTAAAAACATGACCATCTATCAAATGGATGTTAAGACAACATTCCTTAATGGCGAATTGAAGTAAGAAGTCGATGTTACGTCACCAGAGGGTTTCGTTGAATCCAGACCATCGACACGATGTTTCATCGTCTAAGAAGCTCAGTATAGTTTAAAGCAGGCTCCTCGTGCGTTGTATGACACCTTGTCATGATTTTTTCTAGACAACAAGTTTTCCAAGGGTGCAGTTGACCTGACATTATTCACTCAGAAACAGGCAAACATATTCTTCTTGTTCAAATATATTTAGATGATATCATATTTGCCTCGACGACCCACTAAAGCATGTAACACATTTTTCCAATGAGATGAGTTCTCAAGTTTCCAAAATGTCAATGATGGGACAATGTCTTTTTCTAGGTTTACAAGTTTCTCAAAATCCTAGGGGTTATTTTTATAATCAATCAAAATTTTGTCTAGAAATATTAAAGAAATTTAGGCTTGGATTCATGTGGACCTGTTGATCACCAATTGGTGGATCGACTGTAAATGATGAGGGCTCCTTAGGGATTCCAGTTTGACCAAACTCGATTTCGTAGTATGGGTTAGCTCCTTATGTACCTTATGCAGCAGACCGACCTTGTATTCGTTGTATGCATGTGTTTTGTGCTAGGATCAGGCTCTGCTTAAACAAAAGCAACTTGAAAGCACTTAAATAGGTTTTTCGGTCTCTCAGAGGAAACCATTAATTGAGACTTTGGTATCCGAAATACACCGCTATGGCATATGCTATGCAGATATGCCAGATGTGGACCATGCCAGTTGTCAAGGGAACACGAGAAGTACGTCAGGATGTATCTCAGTTCCTTGGGAGATAAATTAGTCATATGGTCCATCAACGAACAGAGAGCAATGCGATCTAACCCAGGGCTGAAAACATTACCATGTCTGGTTGCTCTAGTGCTACAGATACTTTGGATCGATTGGTCACAAACCTTACAGACTAGGTTTTTCCTTCAATAAGATTCCCTCCTGTATAGTGATACTCGCCTAGTGCCATTGCTTCTACTGTAACGATGTCCAGCACTCCGGTCCACCGCACATCTGACATACGCACATTTCATTCGAGAGCAGGTTGAGAAGGGCGTGGTTGAATTGTACTTCGTGACGACGGATTATCAGCTTGTGGACATATTCACCAAGGCATTACCAAGAGAGCGGTTCGAATTTCTACTCCCGTGACTTGGTATGAAGAGTATGACTCCGAAACCCTTAAAGGTCTTAGAAGAGAGGAGTAAGGAGGTCTTCCTATATCCTCTGTATATTTAGTATTTAATTAAAAATAAAAACAAAATCAAAAATATAAAAAATACGAAAAAAAAACCATAAAAAATCGAAATAGAAACTACCAAAATTATTTTTCAAGGATCATGTCTTCTGTCAATCGATAACATTTACGGACCTAGAAATTTCATTCAATAATGACACCGGTCTTTAAATGAAGTTCGAGCGGAAGTTCAACTATTTTAAAAAACATGTCTCAATGGCTTGCAGTTATTTCTGACTGCAACCCGCTTTTCAATCTAAGGAATGCATGTCACCAAAAAGATAGCTATTCCTAACAACGGGTAATTAACTTTTCCCGGGCACGAATTACTTAATATCCGTGCATCCAAGGATTAATGTACGTTTCAATGCGTTTTTCCTCTTTCGAAAGAGAAGTCTTCCTTTTATAACCAAATAATTTTCTTCTTAATTGATTCTTCAAACATTATTTGTGTTAATCACGGTGGTACAAGTGTTGTTGGAAATTCATCAATTCAGGTTTTTCAAAATAAACTTTTTCACTCAAACAACGACGACAGCTCTTTCAATAGAAATCGGGTCATTGTTTGAGGGGGAGAGTGATTTCAAGTTTATTACATCAAACGGGTTTCTAGATCACATCATTAATGGAAAAAGTTTTGTAGTAATACAGGGTTATAATTTGAGGGGGAGTTAATTATTTTTAACTCTAAGGGCTAAAACTGTCATTAGTTAAAAGGCCTAGGGACTTATGTGCAATATGCTAATTGTTTTCTAGCTCAATTAAACTACAAGGTCTAAATATGCCAGTCTTCAAACTCGTTTACCCTAGAAAACCTTTAAACCAAAAATTAAGATTGTGAGAAACCTAAGGGACCAAATTTGTTAAATCTCCAAACCTTTAGTATAAATAGGTGGCGGTTTGACATTTTTGGACAAAACCTTACAACTAGTCAAACATACTTTTACAATCTCTTTCTCCACGATGCAAATAAACGCTACTAGATACCTACATCATTTGATTATTGATTTCTGGAGTTTTTTTGCTAAGGTAATCATAAAACTTCGTTCATTACCTTTAAATGATAACACGGTTAAGCTCGACTAAACATCTTAATCACGACCAATCACAAGGTTCGACCAAGTTTTTGATCTAAATGCTAAATGATGCTTGGAAATGGTTATTGATAGGTGGGATAGGTGCGAATGGGTGTAGAGAACACTCGATCAGGGCTAGATTAGGATAAATCTATTACAATATGATGCCATGATCTAGGTTAAACTCGTTTTTCAATCGAAATGCCATAGAGTGTTTAGATTAGTGTTTTTATTGCTGGGAAATGTTGTTTAGGAATAGATGATGCTTATTTGATGTTCAAGTTTGATCCCAAATCTCTTACTGGTGCAATATGATGATTTTTAAGTATTGTTTGACTTTTGAAAGTCAACTTATGTAGTTTGTTGTTGTATTTTACTTTTGATATATTGCATATGCTTAAGGAATAGATGGTATGCCTTGAATGTATGTCCCTTAGTGCTTAAGTTAGTATTTGAATGCGTTTGCGTCTTAGGTTGCTGTTAGCGGTTTGATAAAATTCTTAATAGCTGTTTGCTTTAAGTTGCTTGATAGCGGTTTGCTTAAGTATGCCTGATAGCGGTTTGATGATAAATGAATATTTTATTTTGAGCAGGCAAACCGCTACGAGGTAGCGGTTTGATGAAGATTATTTTTTATTATTTAAATAATCCAAACGCATTTTGAATTTTTTCCCTGATTGATGTGGTTTGATTAAAATGATAACTACCGTAGTGTTTGGTTTATAGCGGGTTTGATTAAAAAGAATAAAATATTCGTAGTTGTTTGGTCTTAGCGGTTTGATTAAAATGAATAAAATATTCGTAGATGTTTAGTCATAGCGGTTTGATTAAAATGAGTAATATATTCGTAGTTGTTTGGTCATAGTTGTTTGATTAAAATGAATATTGTATCCGTAGCTGTATGGTCGTAGTGGTTTGATCATTCCGCTACATAGCGGTTTGATCATTTCCCTACATAGCGGTTTGATCATTCCTTTCCTCAGCAGTTTGATTAACTATCCTCACAGCGGTTTGGTGCCAAGTGGGTAGCAGTTTGGGCCAGAATCTCAAAGATTTGGCCCATTAGTCCCAATACCCTCTCAAGGCCCAATCCAAAGGCACAATTACCTCGTTAACACCCATCCGGGACTTGTTAACTTGTTTGTGTTCATTGGATATCCTTGACCAACGTGGACTTAATTTCACCATAATCAAACAAAGCATGTCAATGTTCTCATCTAACATCAAGATATATGTCATGTCTGCATGTCTTTGTTGATATCCTTGTGCAGACAATATGGCTGATAAGAATGTTCGAGCTCCTGCTCCTACAAGATCTGATGAACAGATACTTCCATTTGTTGTATGGGTACCCATTGGAAATAGCAACTTTGTTCTGGATCTTCAAAAGAAGCAAAAGAACCCTATCTTTTAGATCTTTATGGATATCTTGCAAAACACAAACCTTCCTTCAGGAGCCATTTCATGTTTAGCTTCCGTTCCAGCTATCTACATTCAATAGTTTTGCAATACACTGGCATATGAAGCAAAGACTGGTGTTTACAGTTTTCAGCTAGATGAAACCCGATTCACATTGGATGCTAATCTTCTGAGGGAGGCTTTAGAGATAACTCTCATTAATCAAGCTCACCAATTCGTGTCACCTCCGTCAGGTGATGCTATTATGGACTTTGTGAATGAGCTGGGGTCTACAGAGGCTATTCACTTTGTGTCAAGAATGGCGGTGAATAACCTGTATCAGCCCTGGAGAGCCATCTTGTCTATGATCAATCAATGTCTTACAAGCAAGACTTCTGGGTATGATAGACCCAGATACCCAGTTCTTCAGATGCTTTGGGGTATAATCACAAGTACAAATGTTGATTTTGCTGAACTTATGTGGGAGGAATTTGTACAAGCTATTCAGACCTTTCTTACTGATAAGGCAAATGTAGGTAGTCTTACTAAGAAGGGCAGGAAAGACAAGCCTCATGTTATTCCGTATTGTCGGTTCACAAAGTTAATTATCTTCTTGGGAGGAAGAATTCATAATATTCACCAGAGATCAACATCTCCATTTCATCTTACTAAAGAAGATTTCAAACTTGGTAATCTCAAATTCGTTCCCAAAGGAGAAGTCGATGAAGTCTTTGGAATGCCAATTCCCAACGAACTGATATCGAACAATATCAGAATGCACCGTACTACAATGCTTATTTGGAAATGGTCGCAAAGCATGATCAGAAGGTTGAAGCCAAAAAAGGAAGGATAAGAAGAGGACAACAAGTAACCATAAACAAACCCAAGTCAAAGTATGCTATAGAAGAAGTCAAGCAAACCACACCTGCATCAAACCTAATGCCTGCCAGGAAAACCATCTAAGCCCTCTACTGTAAGTCACCTATGCAAAGTCTGCTAAGAGAAGTCAACCAAAGCTACACCTTACAAATGGCTTGGCAAGGGTAAAGTTGCAAAAGTTTGTACTGTGAAGAGTTCTTTCCAGCTGGTTGATGAACCTGATGAAGAACCAGCTCACTCTGAACCTGAACCTGAACCCGAACATCAAAGTGAAGGTGAAGAATTTGATATGGAATGTGCTATTCAGATGAGTCTGGAATCATTTTAGGCAAAAGTCAAGCATATGTTGGTGGTGTGGCTATTCGAGAACCTGTTGCAGAGGCACCGACACGTCCTGTTGTAGAAGGCATGGGTAAAGCATTGTCACTGAAGAAACCATGAACACTCAATATTATCCCTGCACACACAAAAAAGGAGAAGTACCACGGACCAATTCATACTCCAAAGGTGGGCTCCAACTACTGAAGAGGCATCAACTAGACCCTCTGCACAACCACTGGATGACACATCTGCCAATATTGTTCGTAACTCTCCGTCTTCTGCAGATGCTGAAACAGGTGCTAGATCAGATAAGACAAACAGTGGAGGTGATACGGAGATATTGCAGATTACTGAAGATCTAGGAGAAAATGTGGATAAACTGGAGAATGTCGAGGAAAAGACTGTGGAACTTAATCAAGACCAGGCTGGATCAGACCCTGGTGAAACTCACGAGTCTCAACCTCCACTAGAGCAGGTACTCATGGATGAAGACCATGCTAGACCAGACCCTGGAATAAGCTGTGTGGCTCTTGTTGGACCAGACCCTAAGCCCACGCACGACGAGTTTATGGCTGATTTGTACCCTAAGGTTCAGGAAAGTTTGAAGTTTTCGGCTGACGAACATGTCATCCTAGAGGATCCACTAAGTTCAATCGGAACTCTATCGTCAATGAAGAATCTGGAGGATGCATATGCTATTGGGGATCAGTTCATTAATGACAAATCCACTGATGATGAACCGGGAAAATTCAATGTGGAAGCAGAAGTGGTCTCCATGGTCATTGTTCCAATCTATCAAGCGTCTTCCTTAGTTCCTCCACTCTTCACACCAGTAATTGATCTCTCACCTCCTAAACCTGCATCATCTACCACTCAAGCACCAATCTTTATAGCAACAACAATGACTACAACAACAACCCTTCTATCTCCTCCACAACAACAAAGCACAACTGAATCAGAGTTAGCTGAACGTGTCACAGCTCTTGAAAAGAAATTCTCTGAGCTAGAGCAGAATAACAAGAATCTCGATAACACAACTCAGAATCTTGGATCCAGGGTCTTCACTTTGGAGCTAAGGGATCTTCCTTATAAGATTGATGAAGTTGTCCGTGAAAATGTCAAAGAGGCAGTACAAATAGCTCTACAAGCTCCCCTTAGAGATCGCTTCAGAGACTTGCTCGAAGCTGACATGAAAGAAATGCTTCACCAAAAGATGTTTGAAACTGGTTCTTACAAATCACTTCCAGAACATATCGCACTCTATGAAGCTCTTGAGGCATCTATGGAACGGGCACAGAGGGACGAATTCTTTGCTGAACAGGATAAGTCTCGCAAGAGACGACGTGATGATCAAGATCCTCCTTCTCCTCCACCAGATTCTGATCTCAGCAAAAAGAAACGACGTGGCTCTAGCGCTTCAGGATCATCACAGCCCCCAGCTCCACAGTCATCTGCATGGAAGACGTCTAACACAAGAGATGTTCCCTCAAGCTCCTCCAAGCAACAGTCTGGTCCTCATTCAAAACAACCAGTCGAAGACATACCAATGCAAGGAACTGTAAATATATTTGATTCAGAGGACATTGATTTTGCACATCTTCCAAAAAACACGCCAAGGCCAGAATGGTTGAAGCCTATTCCAGAGGAAGACAGACCTGGCACTCCAGAACCTGCCTGGGTCATTCCTACATCCTACATTCCTGATGTTGTGAACAACTGGGCCAATGCTTTAGCTACCACGTATCAAGCTCTGGCAGAGAACTCATTACTTGACAAGACTGGGGATATGCAGACGTTTATGAACTGGTATTGCCAGAAGATGGGAAAGACCGAGCTTAATCAAGCAGATTTTGAAGGTCAAGCTTATGAAGTCGTTAAAGCTTTATACCCAGACGTCGTTCATCTTCAGTTCCAGATGGAAGAGTGCCACAAGATGCTTACAGATTAGATTGACTGGACTAATCCAGAAGGTGATCAAGTCAGGATTGATATTAACAGACCTTTGCCTCTTAGTGGTCCACCAGGTCATGTTACTATTCAAACTCAATTCTTTTTCAATAAAGACTTGGAGTATTTGCGATATGGCAGTAAGAGACGCGAATCGGCTTTGTCAATTTCCAAGATGAAGGCTGCTCGCTCTCATGACTTTGGACTTGAACTACTCGTACCTGAGCATATGTGGATCAATGATGTCTGCACCTATGACATAAGTGCCTCTTATGGTATTTCTCATTGGTGATTTAATCGTCAGAAATTCTACATTGACCGACACACTGCTGACTCAAGCCGCAAGGTAGTCAGAACTCACATGCGTATACTCAGTGTTGTTAGTATAAAAGCCTACTCTCGCTACGGGTATGACTACTTGAAAGAGATCACACTACGCAGAGCTGATTATCAAGAATACACGATTGCAAAAAAGGACTTCAAAAACCTGTATCCAAGTGACTTTGAAGACATGAATCTGCTGCTTTTACAAGGTCATCTTAATCATCTTTCTGGCTCAGACAAATGTATGCTTTCTACTGCTGTTAATCTATGGACACGCAACTTAGTGATTCGACAGCTGGTTGAAGACTTCTAGCTCGACATTGAGAGCTACCAAAAACAGTTGAATCTCACTAAACAAGGATGGGATGCAACAGGCTTCGAATACAAGCATGACTATACAATCATTGAGAGGCCTCGTGCAGTTCTGTTCCCTGTCAGTAACAATGAACGGAAGATCATGAGGTTCAATGAGATTTACAAATTTAGTGATGGTACGTTGATAAATATTCTGGAAGCATTGGATTATAGAGTTAAGGAGTATAAGGTTAATTAGTTCAATCCGGGTATGAACATGAGGTTCTGGACTGCTAAGGATAAGACAAAGAGCAAGGAATTTATACATGTCATTGAACGGAGACTCAAGACCAGAAGGATCTTTCAAAACTTGGAATGCTTTCTTGGTGGTCGAGTACGAGATATTAACTACAGACTCCTTCAGAGAACCGAATGAGCACATCAACTCTGCATTCAGGTCAATATCTTTTGTGGTGTATATATATTATATCTTGTACATTATAGAGTAGTGTTGTATTTAGTGTTATGTTTTTGTGTATGATTTTTTCATGAATTTTTCATTAAATTCAAAATCCTTCAAACCTATCATACAAGACACTAACGGAATCCCTCATAGATTAAGGGGGAGCATTAATATGTTCCCTATTCAGGTTGTGATTAATCAGCACATTTTTCTCCTAGTTTTTCCAACATATTCGAATCCATAGGTATCCAAAATATCAAAGGGTTTGAAATTTTTGATAAGGGAAGAAAATGTGATTTAAATATGAAAACTGATTAAAAATGTGATTTTTTAGACTCATATGTATACTCCATCCTCCTTGTGCTACCCACTTTCGTTTAATTGATGCACATGTTGAGGGGGATCATTTCTGAAAATTCAAAAATAATCGAGGTACTAAAGGCTTTGATATTTATATCACAAGTACCTGATTGAGTTTTTCAAGTGGTTTTATGGCAAGGTGAATTGTACCAAAAAGACCGACCATGTATTTAATTTTATCAGAGTTATAAGGTTGGTAAGGTTAGGTATTAGTTCCTATGATCCAGCCAGAACCTGAGGGATCTACCCGGGGACAATCCACTAGTTAGTGTAGAAGTCCTTAGGTATGACATAAAAAAAGAGTAAATGTGAGAATAAGGGAATAGTGTCGATTGAGATAGAGCTAGAACTGGAACAAACCCAACAAGGTTCTAGTCATGAAGTCTCGGTAAGCACTGAAGGGGTTGAAGAATAAAAAAGAAATGTAAGGATAAAGGGTGTAAAGAAAGAAGCTCTCCATACACATAGGCAGAAATCGGGTCAATACATATGCTGTCAGAATCACAATGATGATTGCTGACATTGAAGACAAACATCATGGACCTAGTGATGCAATGCACAACCCTCCCTAACCACTCAGAATCTCTCAAAAGATTTATGTTTCATTTCTCACAAAGACTAAACACGTTATCTATTAACTTTCTCACTCCGAGTTAGTTGATATTGAAAAGGTGGCAGTCTGCTCCAGCCTCCGATCACTAAAACCAAAACGCACAATTGAGTCTAGATCCAAGAGATCTTCAATAAATCTCATTAGGACACTATTCCATATTACTTGTTCTTCACACAATGTGAAAAAAAGGGTTATCATAAGAGTCCTACGCATTATCCTTGTGGTATTGCCAGAACATCTGAGTGATACCTAAGTATCACAGTGAAGATAGAAATCCTGCTAGAGCCAACATCAAACAAGATCTTGGTAGGTGGCTTGTGAGATCCTTAATGGGTCAAACTTGTGACACTGGATATCGAATTGGTCCAGATTATGAATTGACAATTGTTGAATTTTGATAAAAGCTTAACACTCTCAATGTGTCTCAAAAATACTTTCTTAAGTGACTCGTCGATTGATTTTCAAATCAATTTTCTTCTTCAATCTGTAAGATAGTAACTAACCAATTTACTCTTATCGTGTTGTCTGCTTTGAGACGTTCTGATTAAGAGAATAGGCAAGTAAGGCGACACTGATGTTTATACATTGGAAGATCCGACATTTATATTGGAAATCCTGTCAAGGAGATTCTTCTTAAGATTGAATCTACCTGATCACAACTCGGTCCTCACAGGATCTAGAGGTTAATCCAACCAAACTCGGGCGAATGACAAAGCCATACTCGTCCATAAGCTTTATTGCTAACTGTTTTATTACGGGTTTAAGTAAAGATGGAGATGGAGATACCTCGTTCTAGTAGAGTCTAGTTTATAACCGCATGCTCATACTTGACTGATACGTCTAAAGACCTCATGAAAGCTTAAGTATATGTTTTAAAGCCTCCGCAACTCTGATATCAAAGTCCTCTCGAATTGATTAAGTATTAAAGTTAAAGGAACTTCAAGAACAATGAATAATCAAGCTTTCACCATTAAGAAAGGTATGAGCATGCCGGTCCAAATGTTATAAGCACAAGACGGTGAAAGACCACATGTTGATGATCAGAGATTAAATTTGGCTGATGATCTCAAAGAAGCTCAAGTTCACATATCAAGTTTAATCCCAAGCCACAAGACTAAGGTCACTACTTCAAAGTATAAGATATCACATGAAGAATCAAAGACTACGAGCTAAACACAAGATCAACAAGAAGATTGCTGAGCTTAAGTTAGTATTTTTTTGGGTGACCTCCCTTAGGGGGAGATTGTTAGATATTAGAAAAAGACTCGGTTACCCCGTGTATTTTACCGTTCATTGTAGCTCGTAGTTAATCGTTTAATGTATAACATTCGGTAATGGGCCGGGTATTAAACCCAAGGTGTAAGCCCACTACCAAGGCCTTTAAGCTAGTTTTGTAAACAACTATATAAGCCTCTTCCATGCCTTGGAAGAGGTGGTTAGTCATTTTATGCAAGTCACACTTTCTCTAACTAGAAAGCTTTTTCTTTCTAACTTTCTCTCTCTAGACTTGGCTAATCTATCTATCTTCCATTGTGTTATGATTTCCAATATCCTACAAACATTATCATAAGACTTTAGGTCAAACTAAATGTTGATGATAAGGATTATTTGTTAAGGAAACATAAACAAAGAAGGATGAGCGTGAATGGAAAGGGAAGGTGTTGACAATACGTTTGTTGGGTGTTTTGTTGGTTGTTAATGTTGACGGACAAAGGTGAAAATATGTAAATAGTGGAAGAGAAGTGAAAGACTTGACATTGTGATGACTTAACAACACTTGAAGATTGAATGTCTTCTTTATGTTCTTCACTTTGTTAAAAAGTGGAAATGATTGGATGAAAAATGAAAGACACGAAATTGTGATGACTCAACAACACTTGAAGATTAGATATCTTCTTTGTGTTCTTCACTTGCTAAAAAGTGGAAATGATTGGATGAGACGCATTTCATTATGAAATTCACTTCACTTTTGACAACATAGGCACACATGCGTATGAGTGTCGGGATATGAGGATGAAACGCATTTCATTACGAGATTCACTTGCTTTTGACAACATAGGCATACATGCTTATGAGTGTCAGGATATGAAGATGAGACGCATTTCATTATGAAATTCACTTAACTTTAGACAACATAGGCACACATGCTTATGAGTGTCGGGAAATGAAAATGAGACGTATTTCATTGCGAAATTCACTTATGGGGAATGGTTACATGGTGAATCTTCTTGTGAAGATGACTAGGTGGATGACTCAAGATTGGTAGTGGTAAGGATGACTCGATTTTACATTGTTGGTTTCTAGTGAATAAGAATTACATATGTAAGTTCTTCAGCGTATTTGGTTAAAGGATATATGTGAACAGGTGTGTTTTCCCTTCCCTTTTAATTCGTGCTCATCCGGACATAAATTGTGGAATAAAAAGAATAAGTGAAGAAAAATAAAGATGGAAGCGATGAGTTTGACAATGTCATGACGGATGATGGTTAGCATACGATGAACTTCATCCACGAAGTTATGTAGCTCTTCTCAAGTATTGCGAATATTCATAGAATAATCACACGACGAGGTACGAGGTTGTCTTAAAGGTGGTAGCGGAAATGTGGACGGAAGATATTAACCATCTATATAATAATAGAGGCGTGATTAAGGTTTTTGTGAAACGAATTAGTCATGAACAACGAGTGACATTTTAATTTGCATTTCGCGAATTAAAAATGCTTAAACATTTTGGATGAAATGATTAAGTTGTCTATCAGAATGTATTTAATAGTAACAAGACTATTAAAATGAGAATGACACGTTTATGAGATTTGTTTCATCATTCCTAGACCTAGACTTAAAAAGGTTCACGTTTGAGGGGTTTCGTGAGGATGTCGGCGATGTTGTCTTTCGACGAAACTTTTTTGATGAAGATATTACCTTTTGGACATTGTCGCAAAGAATTCGCGTAAGGAAAATGGACGGACGAATTTTAATGAGTTTTCTATCCTAAGATCGGTGGATAATGTTCGATCTTCATTGTGTATGAGGTGAGCATGACGATAAACCATCGTGACATTCCTAAGGGGACGAAAAGGACTAACAGAAATGAAAGTACTTAGTCTTAAGGTATTATATTAAAGAGGCTATGAATCACTTATGTAGAAACTCGTAAGAACTTTGTCACACGAAGGTTGATTTAAGCTTTTAGCTTTAGGAGACGCGTTTTATACCACATGTTGTTAAAGGGCCTGAATATGATTTTTGGTTATGACCTTTAAACGTTTGCATCGCAAGTTAAAGAGATTTGGAATATTTCGGTGAAATATTTTAAGTTCTTTAACCTACTTGGGGAGTGTTGAATATGTATCTAACTTTTCCTTGACGAAAGAGTAGATTATTTGGAAGAAGGCGAGATGGTGATTAAGGGAATGTGTGGGTGAAGACTCTAGGAGATATAAGACCATTTTATGACTCTTTTGACTTTTTAGATTTATGACACGGACGTGAAGAAAAATATTCTAGTGTGAGAAAAATATATTCCATGATGGCATAAGACATATGTATAGATATAAGTGTAATCTAAGCATGCATCGACAGAATAATCAACGAGATTAATGTGTGTAAGACTCTATGACATTTAAACGTTAATTGTCATATATTAATCTAATATAGTGTAGGTGTACAATTACTCGTAAAGTCATGTAAATATGACGAATACAAAACTTTGTAATTTTAAATGTAATCGTCATGTAAAACTTGTTAGCATTTTAACTTTTGGAGCTTGTGTCATTTAGATAAAAACTAAGAAATATTTTATCTAAATTGCTAGAAAAAGACAAATGTCTTTATAGTGGACATGCATTTAATATCTAAGTAATTAAACATTGAGCATCAAGATCATGAAGATCAATTATGTAATTATGCATTTACACTTCTGGTAACAAAGTAATTCATCTTGAAAACATTAAAGCACATTATGTGAGGTGCATTAGTGTTTAGATTGAATAAGAAGTTGCAATAATTTTTTGCGTGCTTAGAGTGTTACTCCTAAAGAGATATCTAATGTCTATCGATGTAGACTTTCATTAGGCATATTAGAAGAGACACTTAATAATTAGAGAATGATGTATGTCTACTATCACTAGTGGTGCTAATTCAGGCTATAAACGATAATTTTTTACGGGTTATACAGCGACCCAACTTCTATTCTTAGAAGCATTTCAAACGTTGGTCATAATTAATTTCTAGTGGCTATAGATTCTCCAGTAGTCATTCTCATGTTAGATAAAATAGAATTCTTATATTTGCCTAATGAAGTGTAGCAATGATTAAATTTGTATTCATCTTTTCATAAAGGGCCTAACATGACTCAACTAACATGCTTTAATTCCGGTTCGCATAATCCTAATCAAGATGAGTGGAAATCTTAGAAAAGCGTTAGCAAGATATTTTAATCTTTTGTTCAAGATCTATAGGTTGTTTGGTTTCGATTACATACCGCTTGATTTAATGGATGTCTTATATTTAGTCATTTGTCACATGTGATTTTTTAACGTGTTTGGTTTTTCAAAAGCCAAGAGATGTGCTTATTTGTGATAATGAAAAATATATAGTGTATTTTCTTGTAACACAACCATTTATGCTACAAAGAAAATAAAGTGCATATGATATATATTATCGTTTATTAATCATTTAATACTTTAAGTCCATAAATTCTTTAAACATAATGTTTCCCAAACATCATGTTATCCTAGGTGCATAGACAATAATATTATTCTTATTTGAGAATTTAGTTAAAAGTGATTTTTAGCTTTGAGTTGTGCTTTTATGTTGTATGAGCAAAGTTTACATATATTGTTAGTTTGCTCGTGTTTGGTTTTTTGGAAATGACACATTTACCAATTGCATTGCAATGTAAATTGCTTGAATATTTCGGACGAAACATCCAAGTCGTCAATCCTAATTCATTGTGTATTTTATGCATGTATTAAACATATTAGTATAATATTTGGAACACAACTATTGGACAAGTAGACTCAATATGACATCATCAACACAAGTGTGAGTTATGATTCGATACATATTCTTTTCATCTAAAATTGATGTAATTATTTTCATATCAATCAAGTGTGATTGAGTTATGTAGATCCAAGATGATATCTTTTGTTATATTTTGATATAATCTTGAAACTAAACAAATAAGAATCCGATTTTATGTCCATACACGAAAACTTGTCAATTAGATTCAATAAAGATATCAATCATAATTTGAATAATGAATTGATATATTCTCAAAATCTTTCTTGACCCTCACGAACACTCATTTAAAAGAAAATAAATATATATTTAAATAGCGTGTTCCATTAACCTAAGATTAGTTGTAAGGTGAGGTTGATGAATAACGATAAGTTAATTTCTTATTTCAAAATTGTCGTAAATTTTACTTGTGCGAAAAACTATTTGTTGTTATGTATAATATGCATAGTTTTTGATATTTTTTGAGTATATAAATGAGTTTTCTAACCATTTTTATACAACACACATCTTTTGTAAAATACTATATGGATTTATTTTATTTATTTTATTTTTTTAGAAAAAAATATAATTATGTGTGTATGTTAAAACCATGCAAGCACAAGCATTTTCTTTTTTTTAGTTACTAATGTATTGATACAATTTTTTCTTTTGTTAACCAACCCAAGGTCAAATAAAGCAAGTTGTTAAAAAATATGTAAACGTGTTGTTGAAAATAGATTAAATTGTTGAAAATATTTAGGTGACTAGTTTTAACACATTTAATAATATACTTGACAAGTTATTGAACTCTTAGTCCTAAGTATATTCCCATACTCGAAAAGATTTACAAGATGTTTATGTAACATTTGTAAATTAAGTGATCTATACCTATATGCAATGCAAATACAATTTCGCAACTTAGTACAAGAAATCTAGCATAAGTTCTAGTTAGGCATAATCCAGAAAAAAAAACTAGCTACAAACGAATAGTGTACATGGCACATGTGCTTAGATATTCAATTAGCTCAATTACAATTAGCAACGATCATTTAATAATTTCAATTAACAAACTTAAAACACAAAAAAGTGCACATAATAACATAGTATAACACATAAGAGTATTTGTCGTCGTTTTGTGTATTAGATACAACAATGTATACTTAGCTCGGTTTTGTTTGAAAACGAATTAGTTTCTTTCCCATTTCAAAAATTAACCAATTTTAATATTTTTGAAAAGTCAATTACACCATTTTTCAAAGATATACTGATGTGTGTTTTCCAAGCTTTAAATTTATAATAACTAGAAATATCGATTTTTACTAAAAACATAGCACTCGGGAAGTATACCCGTTCGTGTATAATATAGATTTAGGTAAGTCCAGGTCGTTCTTCGGGAATTAAAGTTTTTACAGTTTGTAATTAAGGTGCTAAGGCTAAGATGATCGTCACAGATCAAATTAACCAAGACGGGCATATATCGAATAATGCAAAAAAAGCAATTAAAGGATGATTCAATCAAATGATTAAGGTATGTTTGTTTAGGCAATGATCACTTGGATAATGAAGTGTTTAGGATAGTGTTTATAAGTTTAGAAAATAGAGTTATCACAAGTTATAAATCCTTTCGGCCTTTAAATATAACTAGTGATTATATTGATTAATAACAACAAATCATTTCGGCCTTTATAAGAGCAATGATTTTATATATATGAAAGTGGTGTGAGGATGTGTGTCATATGAGAGACAAAGGGGGTTTATATAGGATGTTTCGGGGGCCAAGTGCGGCGCACTTACAAATAAGTGCGACGCACTTGAGGTGTAAATGCTGTCTTCATTAAATACCATTAAATTCTTAAATTCGAACAGAAGTGCGCTGCACTTTTTTAGAAGTGCGCCGCACATTTAGTACTTTCAGCACTTGGTCTTTTGCGTGGTTGTAGATGACTGAATTATTCTTCGCGTGGCCGCTTGAATCAACTAAAACGGAGTTCGTATGACCGAGTTATCATCAAAACAGTGAACAAGGTTGATTAGACAGAAAGTGCGTCGGTTTTTGGGCAAGTGCGGTGCACTTTTGGTATTTTCAGCAAGTGGCCTCTTCCAAAGTTGTAGATAATTGAATTCTTTTTCTGTGGCCGCTTGAATCAACTCAATCCAAGTTCGTATGCTCCAATTATGGCCAAAACAGTGGGCAGGTGTCGGGGGATCTTTATCTTGAGTTTACTTATTCGTTTAAGCTTCTTATCTTCGTGTATTCTTTTGTTTTCTTCCACGACACATACCTAGAACATATAATAGCAAATATACTTGATTAAGTACCGAAAGTTCATGAGAAATGATCAAATAAATGCAAATAACGCCGCCGAAAACATGTATAATTTAGGCGTTATCATATACCGACTAGAAATGTCCGACTCAAAAGGATAAGATAAAATACAAGTTTTACGTTAAAACGAAACTCAACGTTTTGGACAATAAGTAGTATTTTGTATTTTTGACCAACTTAGGTGTATTGTTAATACTTGAAAGTGTTCTTATATGAAAGTAGACTTAATTATCTTTAAAATGGCGGGTGACACGACTTCTACGGACTTACGGTTGATTTTATATGAATTTTTAAAGTTTATGAAAATCTGCCGAATCAGACAGGTGGTCCCCTGATTGATAAGGGGGTCGGATAGGAATTAATGGGACCGTCCATACACTTTAAATGGACCGGCCATCTGACACTCAAATTTTCCATTTTTTTTTGTACAAAATTATTTACTAACTTTGCAGAAAGGTGTACAACTTTTTAAACTTGATACCGAACATATAACACTTATTTTAAGCATCATTTTTACCTTGAGCTAGTATAATTAGTGTATTTAACAACAAAACTAGTACAAGTTAAGTAACAAAACACTTTTCATATTTAATCCCCCTTCATGGGTAATTTGATACATGCATCGTACTCAAATATTAAAACCATTTGTTTTGAAAATTAGAGTGACGTGGCTCCTGATACCAATTGTGGAAATCGTAGAAATCGTAGAATACCCAAATAGTGGAAATATAAAAGAGGGGGTGAATATGTTCCATTTAAAAATTATAAAATATTTCGAATCAAATTATCCATCAAGTTTAGATGCAGATATGATAATTGAATAATACATCTATATCCACTAAAACATGTCAAAGCAATATAAGCACAAACACAGATGTTAACATCTATCTATACACAATACATCATCCAAACAACTAAGAAACAATCAACACACAAATAATCTAAAAGCAAAGTATTAAATGTAGCGATAATGTAAATAAAGATGTAAAGCGAAAATTAAAAGAAAGTACAAACCGGACGCGATGATTTATAGTGGTTCGGTCACGAAGCACCTCTTGGCCCTACTCCACTCCCCGAGTACCCAACTCGAGAGTTACTTCACTAGTCAACAAGCTCTCTTTAGGCGGAGAAAACTAAACACAACTAAGCTTACACTGATTTTCAACACTAAGCCAAATGTCGAGTTCTAATCCTATCTAGAACCAATCTATCACAACTAACCACACTACTTCACAACCATTCACAACTTCTCTTCACAACACAACTTCACTTCACGTCACGACTTTACTTCACTTCACAACTTCACTTCATTACTTCTTCACTACGATTCACAACTTTACTTCACCTAGACACCACTACGATCACATCAATTTAACACTACTTACTAAGATCACCACGATCTAACTATACTTCTTATGATCACCACGATCTAACAATAATAATCACCATCATCACCATGATCTAACTATTACACAAGTTTGAAATACATGGACTCGATTTATACATTGTGAATGTAAGACATGTCACAAATGCACTAACTAAACTACATAACTTCGTATCTTGATGATAACGAAAGTTCTTCTCTTGCACTTAGAGGAATAAGCTTGAATCACTTGGAAACAAATGCTTATGATTACATGATCAAAGGGTTTTAGAATATGTGTGAGATGTATAAACTAATTTGGGACAGAAAGAAAAGGTGCAAAAGGTTGGAAAAACAGTAGGGAATAGTCCATATTTATAAGCAATCTGTGATGACTTTTATGCTTGTCCGGTGGGACCCCTTAATTAGGGTGCCGGTCCCCTTAATAATTAAGGGGACCGCCCTTATAATTAAGGGGACCGTCCAGCCTGTACGCTCCATTTTTTGTCTTTTCTGAGGGAAGTGTTTTTTGAAACCTTTTTAGCCGTTTTTAGGTAGAAAAATTGAATTCAAAATATTTATTTTAAATAAAATATTTCTTTTAAATCTAAAAATGTTTTGTAAAAGTTATAAAAATGTTTGTGACACTTTTATAAAAAATGTGAGGTTAAATAAAAATTCTTTTGATCATAACATATAAACTAACTTTTATCCTGGCTACCTTATGGATTATATACATGAATGCAATTAAAAGCAACACATGTTGATGTTATATATATCTTGTGCCAATTAATCATATGAAGATCAGTGGCATGCACAACATATGTTAAAGAATAAATAGGGGACTAGAAGATGCGTGCCGATCACAAATGGTTGTTGATTTCATCATTTAAACAAATGATTCTAACTAGACCAGTGTCTTTAAAAGAACAGCAAAACATCTCTGACTTCTCAAAAGTAGTTGCATTCCTTATCTATTAGTTAGAAAATCCCAAAATGTCTTTCACCATACAAATACCAAGACCCTTCATGTCCTCTTCAAACAATCTGTTTTCCATCTACACATCTTGAATTCATCTCTTTTAACAACACTTCCACAGATTTCATCCACTGTTATCATAAACAAAATACTTTATACATTTATAGGTAATAAGGGTGTGTGTGATAATCCTGGATTTTTTACTTGAATCGTGTTGAGTTTACTTTCCGTATAAAGTATTTCG
Organism: Tanacetum coccineum; assembly: GCA_026074375.1. Lineage (NCBI taxonomy): Eukaryota > Viridiplantae > Streptophyta > Magnoliopsida > Asterales > Asteraceae > Tanacetum > Tanacetum coccineum. Next base: position 23,502 of record BQNB010059270.1, read on the forward strand.
ACCCTATATATGCCTGGGTTGCATGAAATCTCTATCGGGATAATTCAAGAAGAATAACAATTTGTGTCTAGACACAAGAACACAAATCAAGAACAAGGAGGAATTGTAAGTGTGTTTTCGTTCTTATGTTTTGAGCCACATATGTTTTGAGCCACATCTATTTGAACTTATGACAGATATATAAGACAGTTTTGGTTGGTTTTGGGTAGTTAGAATCAGTTAAACTCGAACTGCTTTTAACCAATTGACAAGACTTTATGGCGTAAACTCTTTAGTTACGGCGTAATGTCATAACAATTTCACTTGTTACGGCGTAACCAAACGTATAGGTTACGGCGTAATCATCCCCACCCTGGTTTACGGCGTAACAACATATGTTACGGTGTAACACCTGCATTTTTGTCTTAGTAGATTTCATATTAGCTCAACGAGTGTGCACTCCACACTTTCCTAACTCGTATCCGAGCCTAAAATGAGATCTCATCGGTCTCTAGTAAATCTCCATTACCTAAATGGCCGTCGTCGATGACACTAAAATCACCAACATAGCTTAATGTCGAGTAGTCTACCCCTGGTTACAAAGAGACCAAACCTATATATTTTTTGTAACAAGTCGATCTCTGCTTAATGAAAGAGTCGGCCACTACCTTCCAACACTTTAGTCAACCAATCCAAATACTCATTAACATCCTCCAAGAGTAATGCCATAACTACGTGCATGACTCAAAAAGCTCAAGCTGAAGTGAATTTACATCCATCACTGTCCTTTAAGTTTTAGACTTAAAATTGTTTAGAGCTCTTCAATAAAGAAGAAACTCTTAAAAAATAGGCATATGCCACTTTATATGTCAAGTACACGGTATTCTTTAGTAAAAGGCGAAAGAATAGTTCGCTTTGTGCTCAACACATGGCTGCATGATTTAAACTGGCCAATCTGCCTTTGTTTATATAGCCACTTCCCCTCCTCTTATTTACAGTAGCTAGCCGATGTGGGATGAGTCCTATAACCCTACTTTGCCAACTTCTATCTTTTTCATTGTGTATTTATTTTCTAAGTCCCAATAGCCTTGCATTTTGCTTACGGATGTAAATAATTTGCATTCGTCCTTGCTAAAGCCTAAAGTTATGCTACTTCTGTAACTAGAAATTTATGAATGTAATTTTCTTATCTGGGTTGTTGACAAACAACTATGTAATTTTCATAGCTAAGCAAAACAGACCGAAAAACGAATCGAACTGGGAAACCAAATCAAATCGGAAAACTAAGGCAAACCGGTCCAATCGAAACTGAACCGACCATAACTGGTTTGGTTTTCGGTTCAATATATGTATGATTTTTGGTTTCTGCTTGACTCGGCTCGAGTCAAAATCTAGAAAAACACACCTAAATCATATAAATTAAACCGAACTGAGTCACTTCGGTTCAGTTATCGGTTCATGCTTTTCACAAAGTTAGTTTTTGGTTTGGTTCAATTTTGATTGGTTTGGGACAGTTTGATGCTCAGCCCTATCTAAATCTACTGAACTAGTCAAATAGTGATTATTGGTTGGTTATATCCCTTTTATATCTCAGATTTTATAACGTTTACTTTTGATACATTCATTCGAGGAATGCTATACTCACACCAATTTTACAAACAAATATCCACATAAATAGATGTCACTTGATTATGGAGAGTAAAAATTAAGAAAGAGAAAACTTCATGCAATGTGATTGGTACATCTTACATGCCACATGTGTGTGTGGACTTTTGTTTGTAAAAATGGTATATGTCTAGCATTTATCCATTCATACATACATATACACTAGCCGGGTACCCGCGCAATGCGGCGGCAGGTACCATGTAACTATATTTTGCGGCTATCAAATGTTATTTGGCTAAGCGTTTTTCTAACGAAAATATAAAGAATCTTTACAGAAAGTACTCGTATGTTAGGGTGTTATCGGGACGGGTTATCGGGTCTTATCGGGTCAGCTTGAGTCGGGTTTTGATTTTTAAAAGCTCACCCACAACCTGACCTGATAAGGAATCCGATTATCGGGTTCGGATGGTATTCGGATTGGGTTATGTCAGGTCGGGTGATTCGGGTTATCGGGTCTTTAACTTAAGTCGTGCTGATAAGTTGTCCAAACATAATAGCTAACATGGTTAGAAACTTGATATTATTACTGAAACATGCAATATTTATGCCTAATGAAGATTTTAATATATCATTATTTTATCTTTTTAAGTTACGTTTGACTTTACATGGCTACTGGTGCATCATTACTTATTTACCGACAAATTAGAGAATGAAGTCAAACGTAGCTTTCATGAGTAACTTCCAAAACACAGTAGAAACTGGTTGGATCGTTACTTTAATTTACTACTCCTTCCGTCTCAAAATTATTGTCCCCCGACAAAAAAAACACAGTTTAATAAAAGTGCATTTATTACTGCTTTATCTCTCTTGCTTTTTGACAGAATAACAGTTTTCCCCTTAACTAATTAATTAAAGTCTTCTTTAAAGTTTGTAATAATAATTTCAAACAAGGGTAATATAGTAAACTTGACCAAACTTCTCTATCTATTTTTAATAGTGGACAATTAAATTGGGACATCCCAAAAAAGAAACGTGGACAATAAAAATGAGACGGAGGGAGTATTAGGTATCAATAAACACAATAGATGAAGTTAATATACAACACAACCTTGATCACTATAAAAGTAGCATAACTTAGATAGCTACTATTGGGCTTTTAGAAAAAATAGGAGAAATAAATATTGATTTTCGGGTTGACCCCATAACATTAATTATCTATCCCTAACTCGATCCGATAACACTATCAGATTATTGGGTTCGGGAAAAAAAAACCAACAAGATTTTTTAACCCGATTTAACCAGACTCGATAAGCCTTATCAGATTCGGGTCAGGTTAACCCGTCCCTACTGACACCCCTACCCGTAAGAGTTGAGGAGTAAAAGTGAGGGTATATTGAGAGACAATTTTTGCGGTAAAAATATATATGTGATCAAAAGTCGGCACAAATATATTTGTGAACAGTATAACCACCCCAACTTGTTTTTATTATCATATATACTAATTGTCGTTACAAAAATGACCAACCCCTTTGCCGTTTTGATCATGGGCTCCTCTGAGCCTGTTCTTTTTGGCCCGGCCCAAGAAGAGTTTTTATACTTATATATCTCCTTCAACAATATTCCTGAACCATCTTCTCGAACATTCACCAACGTCCTGTAGCACACACAAGTTATACAAAGAGAAGAAGTGGTCCTCAGATGCGTCATGATTCGATAAGGTTATTGCCATTTTTCCTAATTTTAGTTTAATATAATTTTAGGTTTACAGTTTCAATTGATTTTATGTTTTTGTAATTAGTTTAGGCATCTCGAGTAATTTGTATCTATCTGGATTAACGGATTTCTATACTATGGTTTTTACAATTTAGAGTTTTACCTGCACTCAAATAGGATTGTGATAAGTCATAACGCAGGAGTTAGGGTTTAATCTTGAGGTTTCTTAATGCGTGAAGATTAATGTTTTGATCGACAGGATCTTAAAATGGCAACACGAAATTTCAGACCCGAAGTAAACTAGCTACGGGGTGTTTGGGCTTGCCTTTGCACACTACTTATAAGATGATTGTAGTAGGGGTATTATCGGGTCGGGTTGTCGAGTTTATCGGGTCGGGTTGAACCAGGTTTATCGAGTTCGGGTGTTTATCTTCGGGTTATCAGGTAGGTTTGTTAATTTTAAATGTTGAAGTGATAAAAATACCATCTAGTTTGATATTTATTTTAGTAAAACATCATAAGAATGAGCGAACTTAAGATTTGTTATATGATATTGTAGAATAGAACATTTGACGCTAGCAAACTTGAGTCGTGTTTTAGATTTAGCATACAATAACAAATGCATAGTGTGTAGAAACACCAGTATGATATAACCACGCTAACGAGTGTGTATGACTTATACAGGCACACACAAACTACAGATGCTTCTGGTGTAAGTGTGCTATATCACCCAATCTGATTTTCAGTTTCGTATCTTCACTTTGAAGTATACATCGTGTAACAACGTTTGTTATTGATTATTTGTGAATTAGTAGCAGGATGCAACAAGAAATAAAATTACGCATTTACTATTGGTCTTAAAATCCTTATTGTTGTTTTGTTGTTATTCAGCATGCAGCAACAGATTTATGATAATTGTCGATAAGGCATTAGAAGCTTAAATAGTGTTTTCTTAATCTTTGATTATATATGTTGCTAATTGAAGGGATGTTTGGGATTGCTGAAAAAACATACTATACTAGCTAAATACCCTTCGAGACTAAGTTAGCCATCGCCGCAACGCGCGAGGCAATAAGCCAACTTGTTAGAAACCATTGCTCGTTTTCTGTAATAGTGAAACATATTTAATGTATTAGTTTGTAAGTAGCCCAACCTCAATTGGTCTGATTATCCCATGTTGCCTCTTCTACCCGGTAGAGTTTGTATATTAAGCATAACGCAACTATTAAGGCCCAAGCTAAAGAGAGACTGCTTTCCATACCAAAGGAGTCGCTTGAAGGCATAATAGACAAATCCTAGACGATTGATTGTACATGAACCTTAACACTGAGAAACAAGTAGCAGTACCTAGAATCATTAACAGAATTACAATTAGTGACACCATGTGCTTCGTGGGTATTTTAAGCACAGAAAGGGTTATCATCCTCCTCGCATATGGGTACCTAATTTGCCAAACTGGTCATCGGTTTTAACCACTTTATCAGAAAGGCAAACTACATTGAGCTTTTGTTTCAGGATATCAATGGCATTAAGCACCAGCTGAGAGCCTTTCACTACACCCGTGGATTTAACAGTGAAGATGAAACTCTCCTCTTTGGCATAAATTTCGATTAGCACTGGTTTCCTCATGACCTCGACTTTCTTCAGCGCCTCGTCATCGTATGTGTATGCCTCTGGATCCACCACTTCCACCTGATTATTAGAAACATAAGTGGTAATATCAAACAGGCCAAACAATAATCCGGTCAAATCTAAACACCACCACTAAACCAACAAAAAAAAACAAAACAACAAACAAAAACCATTATACTAACATCTAAACACCACTAAACTAACAAAGAAAAACCACTGCAAAAATAATGCATATAACACTCTTTTGGTCAGTCGATTAGAAATCCAAACACCACCAAAACCATAAAAGATTTAAATAGCATAACTCTTGTTAGATCCAAAAACTATCGAATTCTAAAAAACCAAAAACCACCAACCATAGACTAAGTATGAAAATAAAAACAACAAAAAAATACCATACCTCTAAACACAAGAAATTATTGTAGAACTGAAATGAAGTAAAAAGCCGACACACAATATGTCATGTTTCCAAAACACATATGCACGTAATATGGCGGTGGCTGTGATGGTTGTTGGAAATTTAGTTCAATTGTAGGGATCTGTTTATACTGGTATCTGGGGATGGAGGTACGGAGTGTACACCCAGAGGTCTCTGAACACCTTGACTTGACTCAGATAGTGGTTAAGGGAATTCTAGTCGCTGATGAACTTCAGTGAGTTAACTCTTCTGTGAGTAACACTGGACTGAAGGATGTTCATCAGAGAGGACTGATGGCTTCAGCTTTGTAACTCACTTAGTGAGTAAGCTGAAGGTTACCATCAGAGAGTGATCCATCAAAGGAAGTATCCTTAGTGGGTTAGCTCATCAGAGGTTGTTTCAGTATTGAACCATCAGCGGGTATGCTCCTCAGCGGGCTAGCTGATGCTTCAAGACACTAAATGGAAATCCCTCTAGATAGAATTTAATGACTTGTAACTGTTTTGATGATTTCTTATAGTAAGTAGTAATCACACTTAATGACTACGATAATAATGGTCATGTAACCACTAATTCCTGAAATTAAGAGTCTAATTATGGAAGAGATTATATCTCCTATAATCTCTCACAATTCCTTGACCAAGGACTTGAGTACTCTCCTATAAATAGGAGGTTACATACTACTTGTGAGATATACGACACAACACATAATAACTGCGTAAAACATACACATAAACTAAACACTTAGATGCGCTAGGGTTCTTGATTGGTGCCTCAAACAAGAACACACATGTGGTCTTATCCCAAGTAGATATTCGTGATACACAGGCATTAGGGTCGAATAGTTTACTTTGGAAAGTGATTACACGATTCTAAGTGATATCCGATAACCATTCATTTGGTACATAGTTAGGTCATTGATTATCTCAACCCTATTCTGGGCCACCACCTCCAACATTCAAAGTAAACTATTATGATAATCAATGGCTGCTGCTGCAATGAAACACATGGCTTCAAGCTTTGCCAAGCTGGAAAAGTTTGAAGGGGTTGATTTTAAGAGATGGCATAAGAAGATGCACTTTATGCTTTCCAGCATGAGTGTGGTGTATGTGCTGACTACTCCCATGCCAGAGGATGGAGGTGAAAATCTAATTGTGGAACAAGTCAGGAAAATGGCCAAATAGGACAATGATGATTATGTCTGTAGAGGTTTAATCCTCAATGGTATGTCTGATTCCTTGTTTGATGTTTACCAAAATGTTGAAACTTCTAAAGAACTATATGATACCTTGGAATCCAAATATATGGCTGAGGATGCCTCAAGTAAGAAGTTCCTTGTTAGTAATTTCACAAATTACAAAATGACTGATTCAAGACTAGTCTTGGAACAATACAATGAACTTCTTAGTATACTTGGAAGGTTTACACAACACAAGATGAACATGGATGAATCCATTAAGGTTTCATGTATCATTGATAAACTTCCCCCTTCATGGAAAGATTTTAAGCACACCTTGAAACATTTGAAGGAGGAATTAACTATGATAGAGTTGGGTAGTCATCTGCGCATTGAGGAGTCTCTTAGAGCACGGGATAATGACATGCCAAAGGGAAACAATGTTGCGGGTCCTTCAGTTATCAATATGGTGGAGCATAATAACTCCTCCAGGTACAATGATAACTACGGTAAACGTAAGCATCATGATACCAGAGCTAATACTAACAAGAAACCAAAAGTTACTTGTTGGAAGTGTGGGAAACCTGGACACTTAAAAAAGGATTGCAAGGCTGGTAATGTTGGCAACAAAGCCAATGGATCAAGCACAAAGGGATCTGAGGATGGTTCTTTCATGCCTCTGAAAGGTCAGAATATGTTTAATAAATCCCTTCAGATTTATTATGTCACATATGTATCTGAAGCTTACTTTGTGTAGGATGATGATATTGCGTGGTGGGTTGACTATGGAGAAACAGTGCATATGTGTAAAAATAGATGTTGGTTCAAGACTTATGAGTCGTTGGATGATGGATCTATTCTTCACATGGGAAATGAGTCAACAGCCCTCGTGCATGGACGTGATTGTGTAGATCTTAGGTTTTGTTCTGGAAAAGTTATTTCTTTGTTGAATGTTTTACATGTTCCTAATATAAGGAAGAGCTTGGTTTCAAGTAGTATTTTGAATAATTGTGGTTATAAACAAGTGATTGAATCTAATAAATTTGTTTTATCCAAACATGGTGTGTTTATTGGTTTTTGTTATCTATGCAATCATATGTTTAGGCTTAATATTGTATCTGATAATATTGGATCAGCCTTTATGTCAACCTTTGAACTGAAAGATTCAATCCTATGGAATGCTAGACTGGGCCATGTCCACTTTAAGAGGATGCAAGATATGTCTAAGGATGGGTTAATCCCTGCTTTTGACATGGACACTGAAAAGTGTAAGACTTGCATGCTGACCAAAATATCTAAGAAACCATTTTAAAATATAAAACGTGAAACTGAAGTTTTGGAATTGATTCACAGTGATCTCTGTGATCTGCATGCTACTCATTCTTTGGGGAATAAAAAGTACTTTGTGACATTTTTTGATGATGCCTCTAGGTTTTGCTATGTTTATTTATTACATACTAAGGATGAAGCATTAGATAAATTCAAAGTATTCAAAACTGAAGTTGAATTACAACAAGGGTCGCTAATCAAAAGATTAAAGACAGATAGGGGAGGTGAGTACATGGATACTTTGTATTTTCAGTCTGTTGGTATTATCCATGAAATGACTGCCCCTTATACTCAACAACAAAATGGTATATCTTAAAGGAAAAACAGAGTGCTGAAAGAAATGGTTAATTCCATGTTGTCCTACTCTGGTCTGAGTCAAGGGTTCTGGGGTGAAGCTATGTTAACAGCTTGCTATTTATTAAATATGGTTCTCAATAAAAGGAACATGATTACCCCTTATGAACTCTTGACTAAAAGAAAACCAAATCTGAACTACCTCAAAGTTTGGGGATTTAGGGCAGTTCTAAGACTCCCTGATCCAAAGCTGAAAACTTTGGGTAAAAGAGGCATTGAATGCATCTTTGTTGGACATGCTAAGCATTCTAAGGCTTTTAGGTTCTATGTTATTAAACCTAATGATTCAGTTGCTATTAACTCAATCATTGAATCAAGGGATGCTATCTTTGATGAGCATAGGTTCTTTTTAGTCCCTAGACCAAGTCAGAGGTCCTTGGTAAAAGGAACTGAAGACTCTAGTGGTTCAGTGTTCTCTGAAAAGACCTCTAATGAGATTGTTCATCAATCTGAGCCTCAGCTTAGAAAGAGCAAAAGGCATAGGACTCCAAAGGATTTTGGGCCTGAATTTTAATTATACTTAATTGAAGGAACAAGGGATGAGGTCTCTGACCAACACTCCTATTGCTTTAATGTTGAGGATGACCCCAAAACATTTGATGAAGCAATGAAGTCCCAGGATGTTGCTTTCTGGAAAGAAGCAATCAATGATGAGATGGACTCCATCATGGGCAATGACACTTGGGTGTTGACTGATCTACCTCTAGGTTGCAGACCTCTGGGTTGCAAATGGATCTTCAAAAGAAAACTGAAGGTAGATGGAACTGTTGAAAAGTTCAAGGCAAGGCTGGTCATTCAAGGCTTCAAACAAAAGTCAGGAATAGACTACTTTGATACTTATGCTCCAGTGGCACGTATCAGTACCATAAGACTGCTGATTGCTATGGCATTAATTCACAGTCTGATTATTCATCAGATGGATGTGAAGACAACTTTCTTGAATGGGGAACTAGAAGAGGAGGTTTATATGAACCAACCTCTGGGCTTCATCATGCCTGGAAATGAAAACAAGGTGTGTAAACTGATTAAGTCTCTATATGGACTTAAGCAAGCACCTAAGCAATGGCATCAAAAGTTTGATGAAGTGGTTTTGTCTAATGGTTATTTACTTAATCAAGCTGACAAATGTGTATATAGCAAATTTGATGCATCTGGTAAAGGAGTCATCATTTGCCTATATGTTGATGACATGCTGATCTTTGGCACTGACCAAGTTCAGGTGGATCTGACTAAGGAATTTTTGTCATCAAGGTTCTCTATGAAGGACATGGGGGAGGCAGATGTTATCCTGGGTATAAGGATTAAACATGAGAGTAATGGTATAGCAATTTCTCAGTCTCATTACATTGAGAAGGTTCTGAAGAAATTCAATTACTCTGATTGCACTTCAGTTAGTACAAAAAAGTGATAAAGATATTAAGAAAACATAGTAATGATGTAAGTGGAGATGAGAAATAAGTTCTAAACCGAGTTTATGATTCAAAACCAAGCTTTTAAGCTTATAACCCTAGATTAGGTTTCCAAAACCCTAATCTTTACTTTTTCTTCTTAATCCTTGCAAATGATGAACCAATGCTTGCAAACACCTTAGAATACCTTAGGATTGATGTGTAAAGGGTTGTATAATCTTAGAAAATCAAAGTATGGATTTTGTTTGTGTGCTATATGAGCCGTGGGTTTTGAGGTGTAAAAGAGAGAAAGAAAATGAATTTCTTTGTTAAGGAGTTTATGGTAAAGGTTACCTATGCATGCATGTGTATTTATAGTAAAAATATCTCCTTAACTTAACCATGGTTACTTTCTAACCCTAGCTCAAGGTTAACAAGTCAAGTTGATAAAGGTGTAAGAGTTTGTTTCTTAAATATCTTTAAAATATCTAGATATTATGTATAAGATGTAAATTCTTGGTTCTATCCTAATAATTTCGGCATATATATATATATATATAAGATGTTATTTTTATTATTTTGTGTATTGGGTATAATCGTGGGTATTCGTTTAGGCGTAGTTAGGTTTTGGAACTTCCGGGTATGCCTAAACGCATTTTATTACGAAACGTAAGCATTTTACGTAGCCGATAAAAATAAGATGAACAAAGTCATTAATTATCCTCATAATAATCATATAACACTTGCTTGATGTAAACATTTAATCGTTTAATGCCCGTTTACATTGTATGATCATTTTCAGTTTACGCGATTTAACTTAACGTTTACGGTTTAAGAGCAAACGCGTAAAACCCTAAAAATAAATTGTGAATTTCATAATGTCATACAATGACCTAAAACACGAGGTGTTATAAAGCATAAAATTTGTCAAGAATATCTTTTGCATTTTTAAGATTTGTGTGTACGTGACTGGTTGTTGGTAATTTTTTAGGAAATACTTATGTGGGTGTCAATTTTACAATTGACACTGGTGGAGTTGTTTTTGAAACTGTGACCAATGCACTTGTTCTGCAATCAATTGTTTTTGTGGAACAAAATACTCGTAGAGTTTATTGAGTTTTGAGTAATCAATCGGTTTGTCATTATGCTCTTTTTGTTTGTCTTTCATTTTCAACTGACCCTCTTCAGCAAGTATCAGAGTCTCTTCAGAATCACACGCAGATATAGAATCATGTTTCTTAAATAATGATTTTCCATTATACAACACATGTTGTTTCCTTTGAGATGTTTATATAATAAAATAATATTTGGTTTTTGTTATGATCTCGTTAGTCCCATGTTTATGTTAAAATCCTACCGTGCTTAATCTTATAAACTTTTTTTATCAATCTTAATTATGTATGCATAACGGTATAGGTCGAAAGACGCATTTTGTATTATATGGTTTTAAAGATTTGTCTATGAATCTTTATCATTTGATTGGAGGAATCCGCTTATGATTATTAATAAATAGAATAGATTTGGCGTAATAGTGACTTGGTTAATTGGTGGAAACACTTTGCCTAGTCAATCAAATATAAGTCTTAGGTTAAAACGAATAATTTGTAGAAAAGCTCTTTTGACGAAAAAAGCTTTTTGTGAATTATAAACAAATTGAGATCATACCATTTGCCATTGTGACTTAATTGTATGAACTATCCAAGTAGTCATGTCTCCTTATTATTGAATTTACTCGTTATTCCTTATTTGTTATTTGCTTAAGAAAGTTGTTATTGTTTGTCTTAAATCTGAGATTATTGGAACATAAACAAGTCCTTATGAAAGACCTGGTCTTACCAAAAAAGTTATACTACATACGTCGGTTATACTTTACCCGTGTGTTAGTTTAAAATGGGTAGAGCTAGTATTATAAATTTAAAGCTTTTATAACACATCAAAGTTTTTGGCACCGCTGCCGGCGAATTTATTCTGTTCTATAATCATTTCTAAGTGTTTAAAACGAATCATAACTACTTTTCCCTTTAAAATCAGTAATTTGCACACCTTCTGTGACTTCTGTTGCAGAAAGTGTGCCACACTCACTTCTAAGTGCGCCGCACTTACACCAAGAACCACGAACCCGGCGTACTTACTCACAAGTACGCCACACTTCCTGCAAAACATAACGTTTTTTTCTAAAATGTTATCAGAACTTCAAATTAACACAAACCTGTAGCAATACAAAAACCACAAATCGTAAAACTTCAACCAAAAACTTTCAAACACAACCCAGAACGAAAAATCCTAATTCTCGTTCACCAACCCGACACACTTTTTATCAAGTATGTCGTACTTACTCACTTCGTAACGTTTTTCTCCAAAAACGTCATACTTTTCTCTGAATTAAAATCAAAAATAATTTTTATAAATTCCCCAGCTGTTTTTATAAAATTTATAAATTCCAAACTAAGTATGCCGCACAAATTCCTTTTGCGCCGCACTTATCTGCTCAGAAAATAAAATTCGTTTCTTTCGATTCAAATTTTGCTCTCTTATCGTACCCCTCCTAAGCAGTTGAATTTGGACGCATACGCGTTCTTTCAATACTGAACTTCTTACACCATTTTCAGAACCTAAAAGAACCTTAAACCCAAGACGTAGACGAAACAAAAGAGTCCCAATCGAACGAAAAGGACGAACGACCCGAAAACCCTAAAGAAATATTCTCACCTATCCTTGATATTACTCATGTCTGATTCTTTCTCAAACTTATTGAATTTTACGATCTCAAGCTAATCCCAATGATGAACCCATGTGGGCAGCTGACCGTATTGTCGCCCTGACTCTCGGTCCGGCAATTATAATACCCAAAACTGCCAATGAATTTGCAATCAAAGGTAATCATTTGACCCTTTGTCAAAGGAAACCAGTTTGATGGTCATAATAATACTGATCCTCACAAACACATTCACAAATTTCTCGGTGTATATGACATGTTCAAATACGGAACAACCAAAACCAAGGCCGTCCGACTTATGATGTTTCCCCTATCACTCATGGGTGAAGCAGAAACTTGGTTAGATGAACTTGATGAAGGAACTATTGAGTCTTGGGACAAAATTTGAACCGCTTTTATAAGCAGCTTTTTTTCCCAGCTCTATTCGACCGACTTCTCGGAGAAATCCGAGGATTTTCCCAACACGAGCGTGACACTCTAACCAATGCATGGCTTCGCATGAAGGAATTACTCAGAAATTGTCATGGACACGGTCTAACAAAAGGCAATATAATCAAAATTTTCTATCATGGTCTTGATGAAACAACTCAAGAAGCCTTAAATGTCGCAACAAGAGGAATCTTTCTTCATAAAACCCCAAATCAAGCTTATCAACTTCTCGAAGATAAAAACCTACTCAAACTTAACTGGGCTAAAAACCAAAAACCCAAAATTCCTGTTCGTAAAACTCTATCTTTCGCCGATGAAGGCAGCAGTAATTCTAATACTAACAAAATTATCGCAAGAATGGATGCCATGGCCATAAAATGGATGCTCGATATAAAGAAATGAAATCTCATACCGAATGCAATAGCTGAAGAGGTAATCACTCAACCATAGATTGCAACGATGATGACACACCCATGTCTCGTGAAGAAGAAGCGAGATTTATGCAAACATTTTGATGTACCTATTTTTACAATGATTATCGCAACTGTCACACCCCGTAAGTTTCAGGTCAACATTTTAAACCTTTCTGATTATTATCTTTGACTTTTTCATGTTACGTTTGAATCTGACAGTTTACCGGGAAGTTAAACCGCGTAAATCTAAAAAACGTCATCGGGCGCGTCCCGGCATCGGTTATCGATAAATTTAGGCCTTATATGAGATATTTTAACTTTTCTAAGTGTTTCGTGATTTTTAATCACTTCCGATATTAATTTTAGGGTTTTATCTTTTAAATTGCGTTTTTCGTGTTTTTGACCAAACGAAACCCCGAAAACCCGCAACCTTTTCGTGTAAACTCTAGTTATCATATGTCTCGTGTTTGCAAGTCAAAAATTTCGTTCATATTTTCCTCCTCCATAAATTCGAACGCCCAAAACCATAACTATATCACCTTGAACTCAAAATTAAATAAAAGGCATCTATTTTTGAAACATGCACCCATGTGTACATGCAAGTTTAGAAAATGACACATGAGAGTGTCACTCTTATGTGTAGACATCCCATGCAACCTTCACATGTGATACTTACATATTCTTACACTCTTTGACTAGTAATTTTGAACCATGACCATGTTGCTTGAACCTTAGCTAGAAAAATTG
>BQNB010059271.1:2959-32959 GCA_026074375.1 Tanacetum coccineum
TATCAACGTCATGTCTAAAACTAGTTATTTAAAATCTCAAATCTTTTCTTGGACACACCATCGGTTAACAAAAATCGAATCCCGGGACGGGATTCCTTTAAGGGGTAGGTACTGTCACACCCCGCAATTTTCGATATTTTAAATTACTATTTTACCCTTTTGACTTTTTGGTTCCGACTTGACTTTTGACTTTTTGACCTTTTACGGTCACATAAAAACGATTTACCGCGTAGCCGGTAAATTTTTGAAACGTATTTAAATAATAAATCTTTATCATTATTGTTATCTCTCATTTACAAATTTATTTTTTTAAATTATTTGACTTGAAAACGAGAAGATATATTTTATTCCTAAATTGATTTATCAAAAACGACCCGCTAAATTACGTTTTCACGATTCGGACTCTAAAGCAATTTGATGTAAAACGACATCCCAGACAACTTTTTAGTTTTGCCCGAGACACGAAACCAAGCAGAAAGTAACTAAAATAGCCTCGTAAAATTTTGAAGACAACGCGTACCGACACAAGAAAATAATTAAATTTAATTATCACTTTTTATTAAATAAAAATATTTAATAAATTATTTAGCATTTTATTTTCAAAAACGTTCATTAAAAATGTGAATATTTAAAGTAAAGTTTTATTTTACGGACACAGGTTACCCGTGAGACCCAATGGTTACTAAACATATAACAAACATTTTAAATATAATGTTATAAAAACGTTTATAAAATAATAGTCGAGTAAATACTCGTTTTTATAGGAAAAATGATTTGGAAAATAATGGCACAACTTTCGTATTTTGAATCATCCGTTAACTAACCTAATCGTGTCCCGAACCATCATTTAACAAAAATAACCGTTTCAGTCCCTGTGAGTATATTTTCAACATCTACCCTAAACTTTTATAGACTTGTCATTTTTATTTTCTTAGTTTCAAGTATATATAGTTGTGTCATTAGGGTTTACTCATTTCATTTAACAAAACCTAGCCCCCAAAATCCTCTCTCTCATTTTCGGCGCCCTCTTATTTTTCCGGCCAAGTTTTCCGGCGAGATTCTGGTGACAGCCGCCGCTGCCATCCTCACCTCCACGCCACTCCGATCCACCATCCTCTTCACCATAACACACCATCGCAACCCCCACCCCGCTACCATCTCTAACCGATGACCACCACAATCACCCTTCCCACTGCCATCGCAGCCACCACCACCACCAGCCCACGTCCCCACCGTCGCCACTCCACCATGCATCCACCCTCACCACCTTCATCCCGCCACCACCACCTTTACACCCTCACCACCTTCATCCCGCCACCACCACCTTTACCACGTCACCATCTTCATCTCTGCCACCACCACTTCGTCACCACCACGACGCCACCCTCGCCATTTCCATCAGCCCAAGAAGGGTGCATTTTGGTGTAACAGAAGCATCGTTTGTTTGGATAAAAACACTCGCTATGGGTGTTTGTTTCGGTGGTTAGCAGCACGCTGCCACCGCCACCCTCTAAGGCACACCGCCGTACCAACCCTCTACGGCTTCAGCCGCCGTACCACCAACCCTTTTCACCCCTCGTCGATTTGGATGGTTTGCAAACTTGTAAAAACTAATATAATATCTTTGTGGATGTGTTTATTTTACGCGTTTCATTTTATTGATTAAATTGATTTTGTTTCTTTTTAATTCGAATAGAAAACACGCCCTTAGGGAGTGTTAGTTTGCCTGCGTTTACTGCCCAAAGGGCGTTTTGTTCTTCTGCGTTTTATGGCTCAAATAGGTTTAACACCCCAAAAACGGTGCGTTTTGGCTGCGTAAAACAGCCACAAGGCTGTGTTTGTTTATGTGGTTTAACCACAGCGGGTGCGTTTGGCAGTGGGCACAACAGCCCGTAAAGGGGTGTTTGTCTCGATGGTCAACGACCCAAATAAGGGCGTTTGGATTTGTATTTAACTGCCTAAAGGAGTGTTTGGTTTTCGGCAGCCCTATAAGGGGCGTTTGGTTCATGGTTCAAAAGCCAAAGGTGTGTTTGGTTATATTTGTTCCCTTTTTAAATGTTTGATTGATTTTGTTTAGATTTAATGTGGAACAAGTGGAAATTTTGCAACCACGGATTATTAAATTGAAACGCGATTTTGTGAAAATGGGAAACGTTGTTTTAAACGCAAGGCATGCCGAATTTCTAAAAATTGTTATACTTAGTAAATTTTCATTAAAGTTTATATTATTTTAGAAACCCGATAAATGGACAAAGTTATATAGTTTTTAAGATTTTTAAAAATGTAATTATACACTAACGCGACAACAAACGAAAACTATACTCTTACGAACGATACAACTAGTTTACTTAAAACGCGTAACGAAATACTAAATTATAAAATATTATTTTATAATTCCCAACTATAACCTTTGTAAAGTCTTTAAAAACGTCATTTATCAAATTCGTAACTTTAAAACAGTTATTACTTTTACACAAAAACTTTTCTTAATTTAATTGTGACTTTTGACAAAAGTGGTCCCGAATATTATTACCATTATTTTAATCACGTTTCTTATATAATACTTGTAAAATATTATATATTGCGACTTATTCTTTTGGTTGTTTGTCTTTATTATGTAATTCGCCATATGAATTATATAATTGTTCATTTTTCATATGTAATATATATGCAGAATATATTACATACTTTGCGTGTGTTTTTCGATTTATTTTAATTAACCAACCACCAAACTCATCCAACTTGAAATCCAAATCCCTTATCAACGAGTCGCGTTGATCCATCGGAAAACCAAATTCATCATCCTAAACTAGTGGGAATTAGCCGTTAAGTTAAGCTGCATCTTCTTGGTCGAGCCATATCAAGTTCTCGTTTGTGCTTTGCTATTCTTTGCAATTCTGCTTAGTATTGCTCTGCAACATCAAGGGATTTTCATAGCCCCACGATTTTACTTGTTTTGAATAATGTTTTACTTATCTTTTGGGTGAAAACATGCTTCGTTTACGTTACCGAAATTTTCAAACTCTTTACTACAACTAATTACAAACCTGGTTACTTGATTGATATCACACTCTTTCTACTTATGGAATTAAGTACTTAAAGTTGTTTATGAATAAAATGGCTATTTCTTCATTGACACAAGTGTGTTCGTTTTCTATCTCTAGATACGTGTTGCCTAATTTGCTTAACAAACCTCTACCTACTAGCCTGAATTATCATGAACTGTTATTTCCCGACCGAGAACCGGTTTAGGGAGCGCGATGAGGAAAGTAGTCTATTTGGGACGTAATTATCCCTATCCGCTTTGGTTCCACTTAACGAAGAACAAACGGATATATGTCATGTCGATGTGCGTTATGGTGGTCTTTGGTTTGGGACACCGGTTAAGGGCAGGAATACTATGCGACAGGATGTAACATGCCCTGTTGATTATTAGCTTCAGTGTCATGAGCTTAGCGCAACAGTATACACTTTTCATGCGATATTGTATCCGTTATAATAGTCGCATGTGCTTTGTATGTGAAAGTTATATCCCAATAACTGTCACTGCGTACTGTAAAACTTTGGTCCACACTACTTTGGTTTAAACTTCAGATTATTAAATGTTTTGCGTAATACAGGTGAGTGAAAGCTGTATCACTAAACGTTTTTGGTCCTCGATAAATGTTTTTACTTAAACCATGAATTCACTCAACTTTATGTTGACCGTTTTTAGGCATGTTTTTTCTCAGGTGCTTACTTTGGTACTTCATGTTGTTCTACGTGGAGTACTACGTGCAAATATGATACTCTTTCAAGACTTATCAAAATATCATACTCGTTGTCTTTTGAAAACCAAATTATGCTTCCGCTACATTTACTTACCTCTGCAAATGTTTAATTTCCTTTAAAATTGTAAAAACTTAATTATTTTTAAACAATGCAACGAGTTATGATTTTTAAAACGTCCATTAGTGGTCGTTCTCTCGTGCTTGTGTTCGGATTATGATGACGTCACGCCCTCGGACACGTATTCCGTCCAGGCCCCGTCTGGGGTGTACAGAATTGAAACAGAGCCAAGGTTATAGAGAACCAGTAGAATATCTAGGTAGAATATCTAGGTCTGGTCTATAACCAGTATGTGATCCTTACGTGCTTTTATGTGTGCCTTATACATGTTTTTGCTATGAGCTTACGCTTATCTTTTCTCTGCGGTTATCTTTTCTCTACGGTTATCTTTTCTCTGAGGTTATCTTTTCTTTGTGGTTATCTCTTCTCCGCGGTTTACGTTCGCCTTACGTTTATTCCTCTATTTACTTATATGGAAGTTGTCTATATAAATATTAAACCTTTCTAATACATTGTGATGACAACAATGGTCATCAAAAATTTTTTAAGACATTGTGAGCGATGCAATGGTCTCGGAACTTATTATTCATAACCTTATACAATATCGTTTTACACGAAACCCGTCACGGTTTTGTTTACATGGAATTAGTTATGAATCTAAGTTTCTACAAGTCTTGTATGGTGGTGACTTGAAACTGAGGTTAATATGGTAATTGCTCTTAACTCGTTGTCATGAAAGATATTAATCTTATTTAATTAACCGGTATACTCATCAGCATTTTGAACCTATGTCATCTTCCTAATGTTTTCTCCCCTTCTCACGAAGACGAGTTTTAAACACTCGGTCCCATACTCATTAGAGTGCCTTCATCGTAATTTTCATCCCACCACCTTGATGATTTTCTGGTACTGCGTAAAGCATCAAAATTATTGAGTAGCTACTTATAGCCTCTATTGTATTTGAAAGGATTTGAAACGCTCTCATTAAATAAATAAATTTGTAATCAACTAGTCTAAACTTATTTATTTATTCGACTTATTTCATTTCCTTTACCCCATTCGATTTTGAAGTAAATACCGACGCCAAGACAAGGAATGAGTTCCACGAGGATCAAGTGTATTGTAACCCAACGAATTGCTAATGCTATTGAAGCTAATGTTGGCTATGAGGAAAGAATCCACATGGCTCGCGACTAAATGAATTAGGTCGTACGTTAGGGAACCAAGGTAGTAAGGAATGCCAACAACAAAATAAATGACAAAAGGCCTTGAGAGCTTACATTGCTAAACCAAATTTCAAGGACACATAAGTAACAAAAATTTCCTTTCCACAACAAACGAAAGTTGCACCACACTGGATCATGCACTGTGAAGACAATAACAACATAATTAGGCCACGTGAGTAGGGAAGGGGGGGAATTGTAGGACACCCGTTTCGATATTCAACTTAGAGGCCGCAGTGGCAAATTAGAAATCTGAACCGTGCGAACCGTATTTAGGAGATTAAAACTCGTTGGAGCTCTAACACCGTCAAAGATAATGTTGATGTTTAAGGAAAGATTTTTCCCTAATTAGTGAAACCAAAGTAGGCTCAGGCTGTAATCTCTAAGAGGTTTGATCTAGTAACTTACCGTGAATTTCTGATTGTGTGATTTCCCTAAATCCTTTATTCAATTTGTGTCATGATGATTCTGTCAGTTACACTTTAATTCTCTAGTAAATATACGTAAGCTACTCCTTGAGTCTGTTACCGTCTTACAACCCATCTCACTATATCTATGTAAACTGTCTTACTGTTATTAACTAACTGGATGGTATCCTATGAACTATTTTAGTGTCGTCTTATAAACCTAGTTGTCGCGTTATGAGCTTTTTACCAACCAGTTTACAAACCGTTTGCTAATAGCTTCTTATTTATTTTAACACCTTATAAACTATTTTGATATCATTCCATGAACTTTTATCAACATCTTATAATATCCTAACATTACCTCATAACTTATCGACTATTCAATCAATGAACTAACTCGTTTTTATTTTTATACCTATTTTACGTTCATTATAACTCTTTTGCTACCCTAATATAAATATATTTTGCATTATCTTACAAACTATTTCGGTGACGCCTTATAATTATTTCGTTGACGTTTATAAACTATTTTTCTTTCGCTGTCAATTTATGAAATATTCGTCAACACTAGAACTACTCGTGCCTTTTATAAACCATACGATGCCACTTTTATAAACTGTTGGTTGTGCAACTCGTAAACCATTTGTTACCATTTACATTATACACTGTTCACTTAACTTTTCTCGTAAACTATTTTGTTATCGCCTCATAAAACGTTTCCGTTATCTTATAAAATATCTTGCGTCGTTATATAAACAACCCTGTTTTCATTACCACAAACTATTCTGCTACCTCATAAACTACCCCACTCCCCAAACCCCCCTATTATCCCGTTTATACCGTATAAGATTTTTTTTTAAACATTAGTTTGACGAAAAGAGCATTTATCGTTAGTTTCCAAATTATGCATAGCCAGATCACCTATGATAACTCAGGACAGAACCATGCAATGCAGAATAGTCCACCATAATTTGTTTTAGTCCCAAATTACCTTACGCTCCATCTGTATTTTTTCTCTCTCACATGTTTAACAAGATTATATTGTACTTGTATTTTATTAATATTTTGTGTGCGTATTTATGAGTCGTGTCGGTCACGTATATTTGTATTCGTAAGCGTCATAACTAGCCAGATTTTCTTCAACCTTAGTATATAGAAACACCATACCCGTAGCCGGGAGACCGAATCCTACTCCTTGTAGTCGCGATAATTATGGATTGTAAGATGTAGTGACGTCCGGACGATATCGCTCCTAGATTGTGTTATAACCAAGAGAACTAGGAGATTTCCTTCAATGTGCTTTGCCTTTTTGTGAGTTAGGCTCACGCAAATTATGAGATTCTCGTATCGAAAAAAAGCTTTTTGAGACCTGAAGTGAAGCAATAGGATGATGGAGATGCATCGATATGATTACTAGTAAACATGTTGTTGATAGGATTGGTACGTTGGAGCGGAATAACTTGAGACTCGGAGGCACGTTATGTGTTTAGAGAAAGAGAGTTGACCGACTCCGGCGTAGTACGTCGTCTCAAAAGGAATTGTAAGACCGAGTTCCTCACCCTGGGGAGCTCCGATATTGATTCGTCAAAAGGAAGGATGGATCCATCAGGATGTACACTAACAAGCCGAGTATTTAATAAGCTAACCGTTACCCGTTATCTAGTATAGACGATATTTTTGATCAACTACGAGGATGTAGCGTCTACTCAAAAATCGACCTAAGGACTAGCTACTACCAACTGAAAGTTCATGAATATGAACTCGAACCCGTTAAATCGCTGGAAATCCTTTAAAAAGATCTCGAAACACGATCGTGTCTTACCACTCAATAGAATCTTAAGGCCTCGCTTGAACTACCTTATCTCATATGCTTAAGAATTACATTCCCGGAGCTCCTCCCATTGGTATTTATGACCTTTATTCTGGGAATTTTTGTTTCTCAAAATGTCCACTCTCCGCAACCCATCATCGTTTGGTTTAAAGTTATTGTTGTGTGGTTTTTTATTCTTATACTTTTATTCCCACTCCATATGTTTGCTATGATTTTTAAATGATTAAAATGATAATATTTAATAAAGATTTTTGATATTCGAATATACAAATTGTTCTTGTAAAGAGGATGTGAATTTATTTAGTTACAAAAAAAGGATGGCGATAAGGTTAGGCTTGAATTATAGTGAATTTTGTTGATTGGTTTTGGCGTAAAAGAAATTTGGATAGTTTGGAAAATATGGTGGCATTATGGTCAAGTTATGTTAAGTCCAGGGTATTTATAAAAATATATTTGCTGGTTTCGAGTCTTAAATGAGGGTAAAACATGACGTTTAAGAATGTACTCGAAAGGTTTATTAAGTGTCGAAAGTTTTTGAAAATGTTTGTGGAGCTTCTTAATATCAAAACGAAGGTTTAGAAATTTTTCTAAAAAATGATAAGTCGTTGCCGTTGGTCATTTCTAAATATAGCAACATTTTATATATATATTTTGCAAGCTAAGTATTTTGGTTAAACGATAGGGTTTCAATAGTTCGTTTTTGGAGATATAGGAATGATTAAATTAGGAGATGCTGTTAACGTCCCAAAAACTAAAAACTTTCCTAAAATGAAAACTTTTTATAAATAGTAACTTTTCGTAAGAATGTCGTAACATCTTCAGAAACTTAATAAGTTCCTAAATACACGCATTGTTGACTAAACTAAAGCACAAACATATATGGTTGTCTATTTCGTATTAAACGTTGTGTGCAACGTTTCTTTAATTACTATTACTTATCGCTCTTCGGCGCGTCTATTTATTAGGTCGCGGTTAGAGCCGTTCGGTTTTACTTTAATTCGCACCGTCTGCTTATGGTGTGTCGAGCCATGATTCATCCTTGTACTTTCTAAGTAAGTTGAATACTTACCTTCATTAGCTTCGTCTGATATTAATCGCCGAACCGTACGAACATCAGAAGCCAAATCTGACTTTAACCGCTAAAAGCATAATACAGACATACCCACGCATCTACACTTTCCTCCTTTTAAGATTCACTACTAAGGGACTATCTTTCTAACGCTTTATATCGATCATAACACTAGTAATGAATAAATATCAAAAAAACCCATAATGGAGAAATATATATAACCTGGTCCAAACCCACCCAATTTTCTGAAATTAAGAAGGTCCGAAAAAATCGAATCTTAGCTAAATAGAGTTATTAACTCATATCTATAACTTTTATTAAACTCTAAAACTTTCTTGGTCACACATCGGTTAACAAAAATCTAATCCCGGGGACGGATTCCTTTAATGGGAAGGTGATGGTCACAACCGAAATTTTAGGAATTTTAGAATACTATTTTTACCCTTACTTTATAGATTTTGACTTGCTTTTTGACTGTTTGACCTTTCCGTCACAAAAAACACCATCCCGCTAAGCCGGTAAATTTTTGAAACGTATTTAAATAATAAACCATAATTACTATTATTATTGCTCATTTGCAAATTTATTTTTCAAACTTATTGACTTGAAAACGAGAAGATATATATTATTCATAAGTTGACTTATCAAAAACGAACCACTAAATTACGTTTTCACGATTCGGACCCTAAAGCAATTCGATGTAAAACGATATTCCTGACAACTTTTTAGTTTTGCCCGAGACACGAAACCAAGCAGAAAGTAACTAAAATAGCCTCGCAAAATTTTGAAGACAACGCGTACCGACACAAGAAAATAATTAAATTTAATTATCACTTTTTATTAAATAAAAATATTTAATAAATTATTTAGCATTTTATTTTCAAAAACGTTCATTAAAAATGTGAATATTTAAAGTAAAGTTTTATTTTACGGACACAGGTTACCCGTGAGACCCAATGGTTACTAAACATATAACAAACATTTTAAATATAATGTTATAAAAACGTTTATAAAATAATAGTCGAGTAAATACTCGTTTTTATAGGAAAAATGATTTGGAAAATAATGGCACAACTTTCGTATTTTGAATCATCCGTTAACTAACCTAATCGTGTCCCGAACCATCATTTAACCATCATTTAACAAAAATAACCGTTTCAGTCCCTGTGAGTATATTTTCAACATCTACCCTAAACTTTTATAGACTTGTCATTTTTATTTTCTTAGTTTCAAGTATATATAGTTGTGTCATTAGGGTTTACTCATTTCATTTAACAAAACCTAGCCCCCAAAATCCTCTCTCTCATTTCCGGCGCCCTCTTATTTTTCCGGCCAAGTTTTCCGGCGAGATTCTGGTGACAGCCGCCGCTGCCATCCTCACCTCCACGCCACCCCGCCACTCCGATCCACCATCCTCTTCACCACAACACACCATCGCAACCCCCACCTCGCTACCATCTCTAACCGATGACCACCACCATCACCCTTCCCACTGCCATCGCAGCCACCACCACCAGCCCACGTCCCCACCGTCGCCACTCCACCACGCATCCACCCTCACCACCTTCATCCCGCCACCACCACCTTTACACCCTCACCACCTTCATCCCGCCACCACCACCTTTACCCCGTCACCATCTTCATCTCTGCCACCACCACTTCGTCACCACCACGACGCCACCCTCGCCATTTCCATCAGCCCAAGAAGGGTGCGTTTTGGTGTAACAGAAGCATCACTTAGGGTGCGTTTGTTTGGATAAAAACACTCGCTAAGGGTGTTTGTTTCGGTGGTTTAGCAGCAGCCGCTGCCACCGCCACCCTCTGCGGCTCAGCCGCCGTACCACCACCTTTTCACCCCTCTTTCGATTTGGATGGTTGCAAACTTTGTAAAAACTAATAAATATCTTGTGTGGTTGTGTTTATTTTAACTCGTTTCATTTTTATTGATTAAATTGATTTTGTTTCTTTTAATTCGAATAGAAATGTAGGGAGGTGTTTGTTTGCTGCGTTTACTGCCCAAAGGGGTTTCTGCGTTTTATGGCTCAAATGGGTTTAACACCCAATAAGGGTGCGTTTGGCTGCGTAAAACAGCCACAAGGCTGTGTTTGTTTATGTGGTTTAACCACAGCGGGTGCGTTTGGCAGTGGGCACAACAGCCCGTAAAGGGGTGTTTGTCTCGATGGTCAACGACCCAAATAAGGGCGTTTGGATTTGCATTTAACTGCCTAAAGGAGTGTTTGGTTTTCGGCAGCCCTATAAGGGGCGTTTGGTTCATGGTTCAAAAGCCATAAGGGTGTGTTTGGTTATATTTGTCTTTTTAAATGTTTGTTTGATTTTGTTTAGATTTAATTGGAACAAGTGGGTAATTTGCAACACGGATTGATTAAAATGGGAAACGTCGAGTTTTGTGAAAATGGGAAACGTTGTTTAAACGGCAAGGTCATGCCGAAATTTCTAAAAATTGTTATACTTAGTAAATTTTCATTAAAGTTTATATTATTTTAGAAACCCGATAAATGGACAAAGTTATATAGTTTTTAAGATTTTTAAAAATGTAATTATACACTAACGCGACAACAAACGAAAACTATACTCTTACGAACGATACAACTAGTTTACTTAAAACGCGTAACGAAATACTAAATTATAAAATATTATTTTATAATTCCCAACTATAACCTTTGTAAAGTCTTTAAAAACGTCATTTATCAAATTCGTAACTTTAAAACGTGTATTTACTTTTACACAAAAACTTTTTATTAATTTAATTGGTGACTTTTGAAAAAGTGTCGAATTATATTATTACCATTATTTTAATCACGTTTCTTATATAATACTTGTAAAGTATTATATATTGCGACTTATTCTTTTGGTTGTTTGTCTTTATTATGTAATTCGCCATATGAATTATATAATTGTTCATTTTTCATATGTAATATATATGGGGAATATATTACGTACTTTGCGTGTGTTTTTCGATTTATTTTATTTAACCAACCACCAAACTCATCCAACTTGAAATCCAAATCCCTTATCAACGAGTCGCGTTGATGTACTCATCCATCGGTAAACCCTAATTCATCAACCCAAGCTAATGGGATTTAGCTGTTAAGTTAAGCTGCAACTTCTTGGTCAAGCCGTTCCGTTCTCCGTTTGTGCTGTGCTTATTATTTGCATTTCTGCTAGTTGCTCTGCAACATCAAGGTGAGTTCATAGCCCCACATTTTACTTGTTTTGAATAAATGTTTTATTATCTTTTGGGGTGAGAAACATGCTCGTTTACAAACTCGTTTACGTTACCGAATTTCAAACTCGTTTACACACTAATTACAAACCTGGTTACTTGATTGATATCACACTCTTTCTACTTATGGAATTAAGTACTTAAAGTTGTTTATGAATAAAATGGTTATTTCTTTAATGGACACAAGTGTTTTCAGTTACCATATCCTATTTACGTGTTGCCTAAGTTTGCTTAACAAACCACGAACTACTGCCCGACTTTATCATGAACTGTTAATTTCTTGACCGGAGGACCGGTTGAGGGAGCGCGAGTGAGTAAATAGATCTATTGGGACTAATTATCCCTATCCGCTTTGGTTCCACTTAACGAAGAACAAACGGATATATGTCATGTCGATTGTGCATTATGGTGGTCTTTGGTTTGGGACACCGGTTAAGGGCAGGAATACTATGCGACAGGATGTAACATGCCCTGTTGATTATTAGCTTCAGTGTCATGAGCTTAGCGCAACAGTATACACTTTTCATGCGATATTGTATCCGTTATAATAGTCGCATGTGCTTTGTATGTGAAGTTATATCTCCTATAATTGTCACGTGCGTACTGTAAACTTGTGGTCCACACTACTTTGGTTGAACGTTTCTGATTATTAAATGTTTTTCATAATACATTGAGTGAAGCTGTATTCACTAAACGTTTTTGGTCCTCATTAATGTTTTACTTAAACCTATGAATTCACTCAACTTTATGTTGACCGTTTTAGCATGTTTTTCTCAGGTGCTTAGCTTTGGACTTCTTGATGTGCTATGTGGAGTCTACGTGCAATATAATACTCTTTCGAGACTTATCAAAATATCATACTCGTTGTCTTTTGAAAACCAAATTATGCTTCCGCTACATTTTACTTACGCTTCTGCAAATGTTTAATTTCCTTTAACTATTGTAAAACTTATTTATTTTTAAACAATGCAACGAGTTATGATTTTCAAAACGTCCATTAGTGGTCGTTCTCTTGTGCCTTGTGTTCGGATTATGATGACGTCACGCCCTCGGACACGTATTTCGTCCAGGCCCCGTCTGGGGGTGTGACACAAACCCCGTTTTCCTTTAAAGTATCCCTGAAGAGACCCATTGATACTTAAAGAAAAGGAAGTACTAGTAACACACTCCATAATTTAATTCACCATCATCAAATGAAACCCGAAACCAACTAGAATTGATCATAAGAAACCTTAATCAATAGTGTCGTATGCTTTCTGAATATCCACTTTAAATGCACAACGATGAGGGCCTCTATCCAAGTGATAGTTATGCATAAGCTCCTGAGTAATAAGTATATTATCAATTATCCTTCTACTTAGAACAAATGCCGATTGATTATCACTAACTATGTCATTCAACCCCTCTTTAATTCTGTTAGTTATGATCTTACTAATACATTTATAAAGAACATTAGAACAAGATATAGGGAGATAGTCATTTACTTGAGAAGGTATTTTAACCTTTGGGAGAAGAGCAATAATGGTATGATTAATCTCTTTAAGTAGTTTCTCACTCGAAAAGAACTCGCGCACTGCAATGCAAACATCCCCTCCCATGATGTCCCAAGCTTTTTTTAAAACATGGAAGTATACCCATCTGGACTTGGGGCCTGATTATTGCGAATAAAGAACATAGCAATTTTTTACCTCACTATCTAACACTATACGAACCATGTGACCAGCCTTAACAGGCTCCAACCGATTCGAGAATAACCCTGGAATGTTCAACACACTCGTTTCATCCTCAGATCCTAGAAATTAATTATAGTGAGCAACGAAAACATTAGGCACCTGATCACCCTCGTGATTTAAATAAATAAATTGTAAATCACTGAACCATAAGTTTATCAATTCATTATTTACATAAATTGGGACGCTTCTTTATGCAAATAATAAATTATAAATGAGTGAGGGTGATGGAGTATCAAATTAGACATCAAGTAGGGTAATTGGTGAAAGGGTGAGAGTGATGTCCATTGATGCATTTTTTTTAAGTTAGAGGTGGTGGAGAAACTCTTACAGGAGGAGATGTTGGTGAGTTCAAGTAACCATTGGGTGAAAGTGATGTTGATGAGGTTGGTGATTTGGGTATGTAGTCAATTGAGGATGAGGAAGTATCTTTGGTTGATGGTGTTTTGGAGGGTGCATTTAGGTTGCACTAGGTGATGATAGTTGAAGTGTGGGTGATGGAGTTTTTATGTCATCATGGGTTATATCCACAAATAATTGTTTTGGTAGAATGATGTTGATTTTTGGTCTCTTGGAGGCTTTGGAAATGTTGGCTCTAGTGGATGCCATAGATGTTGTTTTGTGTTGATGAATGATGAGAGATGGTGTGTTAGAGGTGATCGTTTAGAGGGATTTATAGGAAGGAAAATGGTTTTTGAAATGGAATGAGTTTGAAATAGTTCTAGAGTATTCAAATGTGTATTTCGAGCATATCGGGTAAAGATTAGGTGAGACTATGTAAATGAGGGTCAAAAGCAAAAAAATACTATTTTACCGTGAAATACTTAGGGGGGGGTGGTCCCTCTAAATAGGGGGCGGTCCCCTGTTTAGGAAATAATATTGTAAATCTGCACTTATTACTGTTAGTATTAAAGTTAAGTCTAGTTGTCATTTGTTAGTTCTTGATAGAAAATTAGTTAGTCAATCGTTAGTAATAGAAGTTAAGTTGGTAGCTGCAAGTTAAGTCTGCCAGCACATAACTTAAGTCTGGCCAGTTATTAAAGTTATACTGCTGAGTCGATTGTTAAGTTTTGGTTGTAATGTATTGTAATAGTTTTATCTTAGCGTTATATTTAGGGTAGAGATAAGTAATATCTCTTAACGGCGCTTAGGGTTCCTTAAGTCTATAAAGGAACATAGAATTGTATTGAAAATATATATGTCGATTTGTGCATTCCAAATCATAATAGTATTAGTAATATCAATTTAAGTATTTTGTTCTTGTGTTAAATCATTGGTAATAGATATTTGATATTACGCGTCAATATTTGTATTCACGGTTATTGTCTCTCATAGTCTCTTTGGATTTATTCAAAGGATATTAAGTCGTTTAAGGCTCATTGAGATCCTGTTGATAAGGACCTAAATCTTCCTTAAATTAGGGGGCGCACGTGTGCTATTATGGGAGGCCACCTTGTTGGTTCCATTTTTCACAGAAAAATAATTTTTCTCAGACTTTGTGAGAGTATTTCTGTTTTTGTGGTTTAGTTGCAGCAAAGCCTATTGAGTTTTTGAGAACAATTTAACATTTAACATGTAATAAACACATTAAATTATGAAACCAAAGTGGCACAACTAGTTGATTTAATAAAACAACCAAAAGTTTAAGTCTGTAACATTTCTCATTTTCATGTCATTGTACGACTTTATTAGTGATCAAAAATTATTTTAGTCCGATACGCGTTTACTTTTAATGTTTACTTTTATGCTAAATTGCATAGACTAAAAATAATCAATGAATGTAAACGGTCGTCAAATAAATTAAGGTTTACATCAACCAAGTAAGAAATAATTATTAAGAAAATAATTATGTACCTTGCGTATTTTCATTTTAATGGCATGTAAGAGGGTTACGTTCACAATAGAATACATTTGGACATACCCCGGAAATACCTAGACTTACCTAGACTTAAACCAATACTTACTTTTAACCTGTAAACACCAAATTTGTATAATTATTTTGTGTACAAGTTAAAAGGCCAAATAAAATTTGTTTATCACAATAAACAAATCATCCCATATGGATTTCTAGCTAGAAAAAATCAAACTAAGGATCCTTAAAAGTAACTGGTATTCTCCTAGGAATTAAGATGGGTCTAATGGTCTCCTAGTAGCAAATTGTCCGTTGGTTTATATTAGCCATGGTTGTTTTCTGGATCTTGGCCGGGATAACATGCCACCAAAACATCAAAAATGCTTAAGATTTGTGGCATTAACAAAACTCTTGGTCATACACATAAGCAAATTAAGATTGTATAAAGAGGTATTTTAGCAAAACCTATGGGTGAGTGATTTTCCTAACAGTAATCACTAATAAGAGGTGCGAATTTTGTTTGGCAAGAGTAGGAAAACCATTAATTTTAAGACATATAAAACATCACTTACCTTTTGTAGGACACTTTTATCATATCTTAATAACTCTCTCAAACAGATAACCTTTACTTCTCATTCCTTAATTTTAGGCATACACTAATGTTTTGAGTCACATACAAAACAAACAAACATTCGTCTTCTGTATTTCTACTTCGTTTCTTCCAAGGAAATACCTACTAGGAAATTCGCTTTAAATGGTGTTGGCAAGAGTTAGGGTTCAAACATTTAAAAGCTTGTTAAAAGCTAGGGTTTTTCTTTTGGTCGTATTTGGGTCTACTCTCACTTACTCGGCATTCTTTCGAGCTTAGGACTATTGTAAGTGAGCTATTCTCGGTACATTACTAGTTTAACTTCATTTTACTTATTATACGTGAACTAATTCCATGAGTTTGGTGGTTGAGCGAACATAGTTAACAAAGAAGGGTTTTAAAACCATTGCAAGTCTCGTTCACATGACAACAAGGTTCATGTCAGTGTTTGGCTTTTTCACCATTTAGTAGTATTATGGAACATTTTGTGAGGAATGTTATGTTTGGTTTTTATGTAGCACGTCAAGTTTGAGTAAGCAGCATGGGCTTCAACATGCAATGTCACGGATATGCATAACAAGGATACAAGGATCTTTCGGTCGTTCGTCTATAGGCAAAATGGACCTATGGACACATAAAAACCATTTTTATAAAAGATACACGTAAACTTTCGTTGTAAACAAAATAAGGTGGCTTGGGAATACGTATACGACCCTAATAAACACTTTCATGTAGAACCCGACGCGTGCACAAGTTAAATACATGACATTTTGTCACTAGGGCCTTTGAGACTTATGTAAAGAACAAGGAGAAACAATGGGTAGCAATTTGGGCTGCAAAACATTTGAGTGAACACGATTTGGGCCTAATAGCCCATGTACGAAACCCCAATAGGGACCCAAAAAGTGGAGACCCGGTCTTTCAATAATGATCATCGGCTTATTATGGAATTAGGGACTTATTGAGTCGTAGATAATAAGCATCAAAGAAAAGAACACCTTTAATGGGCCAAGACGATCCATTTTAATATCCAAACGGGCCAATAAGTCATCCTAGGCGGGCCATATGCTTATTAATAAAATACTACATCGGGCTTATTACGAGGATCCTACATGCTTCTTATTGACTCTCATGGTCCTTTACAGCTTTAAAAAATCTAGCCGAACCTTAAAGGGCTTAACGGCCCATTTACCATGACTAACGAAGGGTCCTTATAAGCCACAAATACAGCTCTTTGGCCGGATTATTTGTGAGCTTAGACAGCTGATAAGAATTGTAATAAGCCTAGACAAGCTCAACGAACCGAAAGATTTTAGCACCGAACCTAAAAACCCTTATCGGGCATTAACTGGCCCAAGCCGGCCCTAATAAGAGTGCTTATTAGCTTATTAGCTTATTTATGAATAAGCTGAAAAAGAAAACAGATTGTGTGGGCTTAATATAAATTGGAAATGAACTAGTAATGCCTATAAACCCTTAAGGGTGTTTATCGAGTAAACTATTGGGCTTTCGGGCCCAATAAACTCAAAATAAGCTACAATAAGCTCCCCGAGCTTAATTTATCTAGCTTATCAGGCCCCATGAGCTAATTGAGAAACTTTA
The DNA here is from genome assembly GCA_026074375.1 of Tanacetum coccineum. Lineage (NCBI taxonomy): Eukaryota > Viridiplantae > Streptophyta > Magnoliopsida > Asterales > Asteraceae > Tanacetum > Tanacetum coccineum. Next base: position 20,335 of record BQNB010059271.1, read on the forward strand.
GACTTTTTAAAACTATAAACGGGACCTTTTAAACGTTAAAAGACAAAAGTAAATATAAAAAACACAAAAATAGATAAAAACTCCTATTCCCCGGACCATTAACGGGCCAATATAGTTGTTTGAATTAAACCAAAAGTAATGCCACTTGTTGATGAGTTTTATTTGGAGCTTAAATGTAAAATTTTGCAAATCGAGGAATATGGAATGTACAATTTGAAACTTAAGGGATTAATTGTCACTTTCGAAATTGTGATAACTCCAGGGACTGTTTTTGAAAATTCGGAAATCAGGGGAATGAAGTGATAACTATAGGAAGTCTAAATTACAAATTTGTAAAATTAAAGGGGATACTTATGTTAATTAATGAAAAGCTTGGAGGTTTAAATGTTAATTAATGGATAATTTATATCTCAGTGGGCTGTTTTGTTTTATAAGGAAGACTTAAAGATATATTTGTGAATACGAAAGTGAATAATAAAACACTTAACGAGTCGGTCGAACATTAAGATATTCGGACATTAAACGGGCGTTAATAACAAGTTTAGAAATAAGTATATTTATTATCTAATGATTTAGAGTTTTTCGATAACCATAGATATTGTAAATACAATCAACCATGTGCTACCATCACACAAGTGATAACAGCCCCTCCTCCCTATATAAAACTTTAAATGGGAATTTAGTTATACAATGAGTCGTTAGCTTAAATGTGTTAAACTATGACTTGAATTGTACTTACTTAGGTATTTGACGGTTGTGATTCACTGCTTAATTCGGATATTTATTATCATTCAGGGAACTACTGCTGAGGAGAGTTCATAGCCCCATTTCTTAATTATTTAAATGATTTACATCTTTTGGGAGTGAAGAAATGCTTTGTTGTACAAATTGGACGCAAGTGTACACTTTTTTACAACGATTCAGTTGTTTGCTAAGTAGCGAGAACCATGCAGCCCCTTTATCATGAACTATAGTTGCATAGTTATAGTTGGGATACTGCATTGTGTGAGCACGGAATGCTATTGATTGATCTATTTAGGATTGACCCATACCCCTTCGGGTAAATTAGCTATCATGGGACTACGCAAACGTCATACAATGTCGGATTCGGGATGTTTCAGGTTGTATCATAATTTCTTGGGCATTCATTGGTAATATTTTGCAGTCATACATGTTGAGCTTCAAGTGTCATGAGCTTAGGTATACGTGACCATTTTATGATGTCTCCATGTGTGCTAAATCATACACTTAGAAATCTTTCGGTCCCTATATTGATTTACTTTATACTATGTACTTCACCATCTTTATGTTGACATTTTAAGCGTTTTGCAGGTCAATCAAGGCACGAGGTGCGATGATACTTTGGAAGTTAATAATTGAACGTGTTAACACTTAAGATTTGAGGGTTTTATTACAATTGTAGAAATTTTTATAAAACCGGAATCTTATTTATATTGTTGAACAAATTTGATGCCATGGGCTTATGTAACAAACAAGCATTTTGTTAAAATCCAATGTATCTTTTTTCAAAACGACACGGTTTTTGTAGTCTTCTCAGGAATCTTTTGCTATTGGATCCATAAGGTAACGCCTGGATATTCTTAAACTTACGATGCGTGCTCAGATTTGTCGGTTTACAGGGTGGGTACAAAAGACAAGTTATAGAGAAACCGTCAAAAGTTTTGTCTGGATATAACCATTTTCAAAAATCGTTTTCACAAATGGGATTTGTCGAGGGACTATTACATGCATACTTGTTCACATCTCGCGATATTGTTATCATGACATGCCATTGTTTAGCATTTAGTAGCGGTTTAAATTGATTACCTAATTGATATACAGTGTATATAAAGGATATTAAGTTTATTACTATAAGATCTTTATTATTATAAAGGCCTATACAGGCATATCAACAATAACCGATCTTTCCTATAGTAATACTTATTTTATGTTATTTTGCTTTTTTGCCTAGTAACTCATGTCTTCTACGACATCTGCTTGTCAAAATACACTTCAGTTCTACACCGACTTATGAGCTCCGGCAGAGCCTTTGGGGTGCCGATGATGAGGAATTAAGGTTACCAGGGGGGGAGGGGAGGCTTTCACACGGGTCATCGTATTTGGATACGACGGACTCAGCTACAGCACAGTAGCCCCTACCATCACAGATTACATACAAGGCCCCAAGAGAAGCCACAAACACTCCACCAGTTCCTCAGGCGAGGATGAGCGTAAAGCTATGTTGTATAGGCATCATGATACTGAAATACGTAGCCTGAGCCTATACTACCATAAGTATATTCCATTGGAGGTTGACCATTGAGTTTCTGGCTGAGGTGCAGCAATTACCTCTATCTGATTCACACTAATGCTGAGTCACCCGGGATACTTGTTTACTGAGTTGGATCCCAAGGATGATCCAGAGGAAGTACAAGGATGATGAGCACATGAGGATGTCCGGTTGACTATCCTATGGGTTGGGGGAGATGATGGAGATGATGACGGACGGTAATGATGGGGATGAGGACGAGGAAAGTAAGAGGAGGAGCACTTAGCTCCGGTGACTCTACTAACTCGTTATACTGTTGATTAGCATATTTTACCACCTGAAGGGAACGAACCTGTTTTCTACACCTCCTTCCACTGTACATTAATTTTGGGGCTAGGATTACCATTCTGACCACGACTTCCATATCCCTTTCCACCTAGAGGCAGAGGTTCGAGAGACTTATGACCTTGATCTTACTCCTTCACCTTCACCACCTATCTCACTATCACCACCCTCTGCAGGGGAGCGCCTTGCTAGGTGCACAGCCCACATGCACATTCACCACCCTTACCCCCATCATCTGGGTGTCCAACCCAAATCCAGACACTCAGGATAGCATCCACTCAGGGCTCTTTGATGCTAGTCCATGCCGCCATTTCCATCAACTTCACTACCACCACTACCTCCACTACCACCATTCTCTAATCCATACCACCACTGTTGATTTTAGGGATCGTAATCCCGAGTTTTTCTGGAGCAGCCTACCTGCAGTGGTTGTTGTACTTGTCACTATAGGCTCCAGTATAAGATCGGAGAGAGTTCTAGTGCTAGACCTACTAGAGACAGAGGGATAGATTATGGAATTTGTTGCACTGTAGATGCTGTAGAGAGGCGACAGGGGATTAGAAGATGTTGGGTAACCATGATTAGGGGATACTTGGGTAGATCTCTGGAAGAGGAATAGGTCTCCAGAGATAGCACCTATGACCGTGGGAGAGGTCAACACTAGGGTCATAGAGCTTGCTGAGCTCCTTGAGGGTGATTTACACTAGGACTTTTATGCTTCTAATAGAAGGGTTGTTTGGGATTAGTAGGTCTCGTATATCACAGCGAGTCGATATGGACTCGTAGCGGGTCGATTTACTTTGGAGGGATAGGATGCTCTCCAGGATGATAGTGATGGATGGATTGAGGAGGGAGGCCTGTGCTTCACGAGATGTTAGGCTCATCGATAGGATTGAGTCAGGCGACTCATCAGGAGCTTCAGACAAATCGTGATCTTGTTGTTTGCACATTGAGGACCTATCTCAGCACACAGACATAGCTACAGCTATAGAGTACTCTCATTCAAACACAGCATCAGGTACACGATACTCGCTTTCAGATACAACAGGCTGAGTTAGCAGCGCTTCGAGAGACTGATCATAGGTGCTAGGACCAGATGGTAGAGACCCTCCAAGTCATCAGAGATATGAGGATGAGCAGCTATGTGCGACATGCAGACTGAGTAGTTAGCACTGCGAGAGCAGCGAGAGGCTTGGAAGCCAGGACAGAGGCTAGGATTCACAAATCACACAGGATGCCTTCTAGGGACGCCGACAGTCACATCTAGTGATTTATGTTATTGTATCTTGCTAGGTCATTGTACATGCATGTTAAGTATTAGCGGGTTTTCCCGCTAGCATAGACTTTATCAATAATTATAATTTAATTTAATTTATAATATAAAAATAAACCTTAGATTTTTTGTATTGGCTATTATGGTTTACACGACAACTATTTCATGTAAAATTTTCAAAGTTATGAATGAAATAGATGTGTTACTTTTTACTATATACTCTCTTGTGGGTTGATTATCTCATCTATATATTAATATATTCTGTCATATAACCTCATGTTTTGTCTTTTGTGATCTAGACAAATCATGGAACCTACAACCAGAAGGGACTAAATAACCCTGGTTACGTCACCAACCCAAACAACATTGACTCCAGATTCCATCCAAGAATGATAGACCAAGTCTTTTGACGAAACTCCACCAAGGGGATGGAAGCACAGGTTTACACGGGGATTACCGAAGGTTACGTGCAAATACGCGACCTTGTTTTTTACTCTGACTTATGACAGTGTAAACCTCTTTGAAACTTCATAGGGGGACTGAAGGCAAATTACGTGGTCGGTTTAACTCGGCGGATTTGAAAATTTGGAACTCGTAAGTTTTCATTATCAGTATGGTTTGTGATATTGAAAATCAAGTAAAGTTTGCCAACTGATCTCCTGTCTAGGTATGCACTTTGACTTGGTGGATTTGGTCAGATAGAACTTAGGTCTAGGGAATATGCAATGACTTGGGAAGTTACTCATGAAAAAGATGACGGACAAGTACTGTTCGACAGGGCGAAATCAAGAATTAGAATATTGAGCTATGGAACTTGGAAGGTCATGGGAAACGTGTTCCAGGCATACACTGAAAGTTCCAAGAGTTAACCCTGATAAGTACAAGTTTGTTTGCTAATGAAACCAGAGAAGGTTTGACAAGTTACATCAGTGGACTTCTAACAACATTTTGGAACGTCAAGTCTGCCAGGTCCTAGACGTGGATGAGGACTATTTGAGTTGGCTAATGGACTTGATGGTTCAAGAAAAACTCCGCACCTACGCTGGAAAGGATTTCTAACCAAACAAAAGGTAGGCTAAATTCCTTTAGAAACAACCATAGGTCAACTATCGCAACCCTTCAAGAGGCAGTATGCTCGCAAGGTCTAAAAATGGGGACAGGCAGAAGGAGCCTTATGTGGTGGGGATCATTGACCAATGTGCACAAGTGCATCTTACCACAATGGGCTCGGGCACCAGAGGTGCCAAAAGTGCAAACAAAATAGGGCACTTTGCTCGCGTTTACAAGATATCTGGTAACACATAATGTTGAATTAATTCTCAGTAAGGGCTAATGGTTGGCAGCTCCCATAGGAAATGGTTGTTTTATGTGTGGATCACAGGCATTTCAAGAGGAGATAGTACCTAAGCTACAGAATAAATGATGGAGGAAATGGGGAATGAACAAGGCGTGGTTTATGACAGTTGGGGATGCAGAAAAGAGGGGGAAATTGCACTTAGGAGGAAACATGTATGCCAACGTCGTTACGGGTAAGTTACTATTAAATAACCACTTGCATCTATCCTTTCTTCCGGATACTGGTGCCGATAGTAGTTTTATATCAACTGAATTTAGTCCCTTGATAAAAATCGCCTAATTCATTAGAAAATTGTTACGATGTCGAATTACGCTGATGGGAAACTAGTCGATAGACAATATAATAAGAGGTTGCACCGTTAATTCTTAGACCATCTGTTCACATAGATCTTAATGCTCGTAAGTACTGTGGTAGTTTTCGAAGTCATTATCGGTATGGGTCTAGCGTTAAGAGATGCCACGCTTGTGTTCGTGTGCGATGAGAAACTTGTTCTAAATTCCTGGGAATGAACTGTGACTTTTCGTGGCAACGAAAGTACGCAATGGGAGAGGAATCTCGGGTTGACTAGTTATCTCATTGTTCAAAATCTCACAGAGAACATGGCCAAAGGATGCCAGTCTTTTAGCACAGGTATCGCTAAGAAAGAGGAGGGACATGTCGGAAAGGAATACAGGATAAAGGGAGCGTACAAATCTTCCGAGATTTTCACGGAATTATTTCGAGGACTTGCTAGAGTTCTTCCTCAGCTCGGATAGTGGAATTCCAATACCGAATTAATTCCAGGGAGCAGCACCGCGTTGACTCGAGCACCGTATTCAATTGGCACTATCCGAATGAAGGAATTATCAGAACAATGTACCAACAATATTTTTGACTTGGGATTCATAAGGCCTAGTTCTCACCTTGGGGAGCCCCAAGTTTATTTTGTCAAAAAGAAGACGGGTCGTTCAGGATGTGCATCGACTACAGTGAGTTAAATAAATAACAGTAAAGAATCGTTATCCCACTTACGAGGATCGACGATTTGTTTGATCACTTCAAGGTTCAGTATTTACTTTTTTTTTTTTTTTTTTTTTTTTTTTATTTTTTTTTTCAAAGATAGATCTAAGAACAGGATATCACCAGCTTTAGACGTGCGGAGAAGTAAGACATTCCAAAGGACAACATTTAAAACTCAGTATGGCCCATTCGTGTTCCATGTCTTGCCATTCGGCTGAACCCACAACGTCCTGTGGATTTATGGACCTATGAACGAGTGTGAAAGTCCTTACTTGGGATAAGTTCGTAATTTCTTCATCGATGACATACTTATCTTTTTCATAAGATGAAAAAGGGAATGAAGAACACCTTAAGCAATTTTGGAATTGCTTAGAAAGAGAAGTTGTAGGCATAAGTTTTCAAAATGTAAATTTTAGATTCCGATGGTACAATTTTCTCGGGACATGTCATTGATTAATGGGATACATGTGGATGCCAGCTCAGATTGATCTATCTATGATTGTGGCGTCTCCCAAGACACCAAACGGAGATCCTGCCAATTTTTGAGGTCTTGCTGGTTACTATCGAAGGTATCATTGGAGGATTTTCGGAAGATTGCTAAGTCAATACGAATCTTCTTAGAAAGGAATCAATGTTTCGACTGGGGAGAAAAAAAGAGATATGCTTTTCAGTTAATTAAAGCAGAAGCTGTGTAGTGCACAAATTCATGGCTTTACCTTGAGGGAGCGAAGACTTTGTGGTCTACTATGATGCGTCACACAAGGGTTTAGGTGTTGTGCTAATGCAGAGAGAGAAAGTGATTGCCTATGCTTCTCGACAGTTAAAAGTTTATGAGAAGAACTACACCACTCATGATTTAGAGCTTGGGTCGGTAGTGTTGCCACTAAGATATGGGAGACAACTATCTATACAGAAACCAGATGCACGTGTTCACCGGACCATAAAGCCTACAAACATCCTTCGATCAGAAGGAGCTTACATTGAGACAAACGCAGTTGGCTGGAATTACTAAGTGACTACAAAGTGTGATAAGTCGTTATCATCCAGGGAAAGCAAACGTAGTGGCCGATGCGCTGAGCCGTAAGGAACGGATTGAGCCACTGCGGGTTCGAGCCTTAGTTATGACAATTGGTTTGGATCTTCTCAAACAAATATTAGAAGCTCCTGATTCGAAGCAGAAACCAAAGAATCTCGTGAAATTGAAAGATGTGGCGGTATATCCGAAGGGATATATGGAAAATTTGGAATCGCGTGTCGATAGGAACACTATGTTTACACCGCAGGAGTTGTTACCCTACTATGGAGACTTAGATCCGTGATAATGCTAGAAATCCCACAATTAAATTATTCTATACATCTCAGTTTCCGAAAAGATGTACCAAGTTGTGAAGAAATTATATTGGTGGCCCAAACATGAAACGCCTGACCATCGCCACGTTTGTTGCACAATGCCTGTTATGTGCAAGGGTCAAAGCCGCCGAACATCAAAGGCCATCGAGATTGCTAGTACAAACCAGAAATACCGAGTGGAAGTGGGTAATTCATGATGGATTTTATCACAATACCTAGGTCGTCACAAGGTTTCGACACCATCTGGAGTGAATTGTGGTTCGACTTACAAAAATCTGCTCAATTTCTTACCAATAATGGGGAGATGATGATAAATTGGAATATTCGGCCCGTTATACCTGAACAGGATAGTGGCAAGACACGGGATACCTGCCTCAATTATCTGCGATCGTGACGGAAGATTCACTTTAAATTTTTGGAGATCATTTCAGAAAGCTTTGGGTACAGATATTAGCATGAGCACTGCGTATCATTCGGAAATTGATAGGCCAGTGTAAGAGAAATCTTTCAAATCTCGGGGGACATGCTACGTTGCTTGCGTGATCGAATTTTGCAAAGAGTTGTGGTTTAATCATTTTCGTTGGCTGAGTTTTAATATAACACAGTTATCACGCAGCATAAAGGCGCCCCTTATGAGGCACTGTAAGGTCAAAAATGTCGATCACCAGTGTGTTGGGCGAGGAACGGGGAAAAGCCCAACTGGGACGGCCCAGAAATTAATCTAAGAAACTCAAGGAACATGTTCACAAGCAAGGATGCAAGCTGAACAGATCGACAAAATGAGTACACTGAACAATAATGACGCCCTGATGGAGTTCGAGATTGGGGACAGAGTTATGCTTAAGGTCTCACCTTGGAAGAGGTCGTGTTCGGTTTCGTAAGAGGGGCAACTGAACCCGAGATTATGTTCAGATCCTTTCAAGGTGCGTTAGCAAATGTGGGAAAAGTTTTGCCTACAGGCTGTGGAAGCTTCCTCAAGAGTTGAGCAGAGTTCACCATACCTTCCATGTGTCTAATATGAAGAAATGTTAACGAGAGAACCATTAGTCATCGTAGAAGGAATTATGTTGACGATAAGCTCAGTTTGTGGAGAGCCCGTTAAAATCATGGTACGACGAGATCAAACGATTGAAGCAAAGCGGATACATTGGTTAAGGTTCGGCTGGAACTCTAGGTGGGGCCCTGAGTTCACCTGGGAACGTGGAAAATTGTGTTCAAACAAAAATACCCACAACTCTTTTCACAAACCGGGCTTCGTCATCCACTACAAGGTCTTAAGCTTTGAGGACAAAGCTCTTTTAACGGGTGGAGACTGTAACATTTCTCAATTTCAGGTCATTTTACGACTCCTATTATTCGTCACTATTTATTTTGGTCCGATACGTGTTTACTTTTAAATTAACTTTTAAGCCAAATCGCGTAGACTAGAAATAATCATTTAATGTAAACGGTCGTCAAATAAATTAAGGTTTACATCAACCAAGTAATAAATAATTATTAAGAAGATAATTATTAACTTTGCGTATTTTATTTTTATTGGTCACGTAAAAGGGTTACGTTTCGCAATAAAATACATTTGGACACACCCCGGAAATACCTAGACTTACCTAGACTCAAACCAATACCCACTTTTAATCCTTAAACACAAAATTTGTATAATTATTGTGTTAATAAACCACCAAGGCCGAATATGGGTAAGATAAACCCACATATAATTCGTCCCTTGTGATTTAGCTAGCTAGAAAATCTCATATTGATCCCTAAGTACATGTACATCTCCTGGTTAATTAAAACTAGTACTTAGTGTCCCCTAACTAACATTTACACAATGGTTAATAACCATTTGACTATCCCTTTGCCCTTGATGCCGCGGCTAAGCATGAACCAACACACAAATCATAAGATTTCAAGTATCTAAGCATATCTTGTACAAATATTGAGCAATAAAGAGTAGTACTTAGTGGTTTAGCAAGAAACCATTTGAGATTAACTAGAAAACCTCTAAACCACCTCACAAGGCTCGTTTTTAGTTAGACAAGAACCAAGGGAAGCTAACTAGCTCATTTGCCTATAAATACACACTCATATTGTCACTTAACACATTTCTAAAACTCTCAAACTCTCTCAAGGATAAACCATACTCATTTACTCTCTCTTGCATTCGGGTCTCACATAACCGAACCCATACACAACCCACATTTCCTTCTAAGGACACAAGGTGCACTTAAGTTCGCATACAAGGGTATTAAGAAGAGTATACGAGCTAAGGATTGGGTATACAAGCTTTGAAGCTTAGGGTTATACACGGTTTGGGTGTAAACGAGTTGGGTTATCTACACGACGCACATTAAAGACTCTAGGACCCATTGTAAGTCGCGACAAAGCTTTGCATGTCATTTTCCATTCGTTGTTTTCATACTCTAGTTATTTAGTCACGTACATTGGTGTTGGACAAGTTACGTGGGCATGAGCATGCATGGCTCGACTCATGCATGGTTCACGCACGCAATTTATGCGTATGATTGATCTTGTGTGGTGCTAATATATATACACGTATATGAAACATGACTAAACATCGAGTTAAGGCTTAGACATCTCATTAAAATGCACGAATGAGAACCAAGGTGATCATGGGTTCGTTTTTATTAAACACATAAATTCTATACGTAAACTTTTTAAGTAAACGTGACAACTTGGCTTGGGAACGCGAACATTAACTTATTAGACGAACGCATGTGATAAATCGCGGCTAATAAATGTTAACGAGTGCTTAATGAAAAGATTGAAAACCCTATGATATAACTAATGAGATAATGGACCAAAATTGGGTTCGTTTAAACCCAACTAGGCCCAACAGGCCTAACAAACTATGAGGTGGGAGTTCACAGCTTATTTATAAGCTTCATAAGCTTATTTAGAGGCCTGGTGTGCTTATTAATCACACATGGACCCTAAAATACCTTTAGAAACCAACCGGACCCCTAACGGGCTTGTTAGCCCATTAACAAGCCCAGAACGCAAGCCAATAAGCCACAGCAAGCTTATACGGCTTATTGGTGGGCTTATACAAGTTTAATAATCTTATTGAACCTAAACAAGGCTAATGGGCCTTAATGGACCAAGCCAAACCGTTTGGAACACTATTCGGGTTCCTATTGGGCCCAAGAAGCCCAATAACGAGTTTAATGGCTTATTGAATAATCTGAAACAAAAAACAGACCCAAATGTGCTTAACAAGTCTAGAAAATAAGTTGAAATACTTAATAGAACTTTTTACAACTAAACCAGTTAAGGCTATTGGGCTAACAAGCCCAATAAGCTCGAATAAGCTCAAATAAGCTCACCCGAGCTTATTTTTTAGCCAAACAGATTCAGTGAGCTTAAATGGACTTAAAAAGGGCTTTTATGCTTTTGAAATCTTAATTGGACCTTTTAAATGCTTATTGGACCTTAACGGGCCCAATAAGGTCCAAATAAGCCTAAATAAGCTCATCCGAGCTTATTTATAAGCTGACCCAGCTTATATGGCTTATTGGAACTTAATGAAACCCATTGTCACTTGTTAGATCTTAATTGGAGTTAAAATGCGATTTTTACAAGTTAAGGGACTAAAAGTGTAAATTTGCAAACTTAAGGGTTAAAACTGTCAAAATCTGTTTTTGAAGAGTCTAGGGACTGTTTTTGGTCATTCTGAAACTTTAGGGACTATTAGAAACATATAAGGACCTAAAGTGTAACTTTGTAAAGTTGAAGGACTAAATATGTACAAGTGAAAACTTAAGGGGTCTAAAGTGTAAATACTCTATTTTCATAAACTAGAGGGACTGTTTGGTAATTATAGAAAACCTAAGGGTATGTTATAAACAAAATTGATTTCATAAACACTTAACATATCGAACGAATTATATTCGGATAATATACAAGTTAACCTACGATTTAATAAATACGAATATTTATTAATAACTTTTATACGTGTATTAGAACGTGTGAAATCGTATACCTTCCCAAGAGCCATCAAGTGAATACAAATACATTAAACATGTACACCACCACACAAGTGATAACAGTATATATAAACTAGCAATTTATTATAGTTTATACATTGAGTCTTTAGCCTAAATTGTAGACTAAGACTGGCCGTATTTACTTAGGTATTTGACGGTGTGATTCATACTTGGATATATACTATCATTTTCAGAGGACTATTTACTAAGGTGAGTTCATAGCCCCATGTTTTACAATTATTTAAATGATTTACATCGTTGGGGTGAGAACATGCTTTGTTTTACAAATTGGACGCAAGTGTACATTTTATACTATGATTACGTGTTTGCCTAAGTAGCGATAACCCACTGAGCCCATTATCATGAACTGTCAATTACTGGATTGTGAGCGCGAATGTTATAAATAGATCTATTTGGGATTGACAATCCCCGTTCGGGTGATTAGCTATCACCGGGAACGAACGTATACCATGTCGGATTTGGGATGTTACGGGTTAGAACATCATTCACGGGCATTTATTGGCAATTTATTGCATTCATACACGTCGAGCTTCAGTGTCATGAGCTTAGGAAAACATAATTACTTTTTATGATGTTTGCATCTGTTGCTTAATCATACACTTGGAAATCTTGTGGTCCTACAATTGATTTACATAAACCTATGAATTCACCAACTTTATGTTGACGTTTTAAGCATGTTTTCTCAGGTCAATAAGGCACGAGGTGCTCAGATACATTGGGGTCACTCTTTGGAAGAGTCAGTACTAAAGATTTGGGGCGTATTACATTTTGGGAACATTTGTTATAAACCGAAATCTTTACTTACGTTGTCGAACAAATTTGAAGCCATGAGCTTATGTAACAAACAAGTATTTTGTTAAATCCAATGTATCTTTTAAACGACACGTTTAGTGGTCGTTCTCATATCTTGTGCTATTGATCTATGAAGTAACGCCCTCGGATATTCAACATTCCGCTGCAACCCAGATTTGGGGGTGTTACAGATTGGTATCAGAGCCAAGGTTATA
>BQNB010059272.1:0-37400 GCA_026074375.1 Tanacetum coccineum
TTTATAATTTCAATTATTTTTTATTTCTTTTTATTTTTAGGATTTAATTAGAATTAAATAGTTTTTAATTGATAAAAAAATTCAAAAATAATCAAAAGAAAATATTTTTATTTTTCTTAAATTTTTCTTTTATCCTAATTTAGGTTTAGAAACTTAGTTTGCAATTTTAGGGTTTAATTTTAGTCTATTTGCTTAATTGTCGCGTTTTATTTGTTTTCCGTTTAGCGTAATTGTTTAAATTGCCTTTAATTTTCAATTTTAATTGTTGCTTTTTATTTAGTAGTCATAGATCATCAAATCATCTATTTTCTTATTCAAATCATAACCCAAGCTTAAACGAGGTTTCAATTTCACTAGTCGTTGGGGAAACGACCCGGGTGATCATATTTATCCGGTTAAATATACGTATTATATATTATATTATATATATTTTTGAGAGTGAACTTTTCTTAAGGGAGACTTTAGGGAAGTTCTTAATTGCTCTTTTGAATAATATTTTATATTTTATTTTATCGTGTATAAAACTATCGCAATCAATTGACATTCAACAATTTTTCACGAAGGATATCGTCTTTGATTGTTAACAGAATATCATCATCAATCCATTCAACTTCCGGGACAACAATCTCCACCACCTCTAAGCTGACGATCTCAACATCGGGAGGTGATGCATCGACATAATCGATATCCTCACCGTAGGGAGAATCGTCATCACTTGAAGAATTATCATCGTCAGAATTGACAATGATCTCAGAATGTTCATTGAGAGCATTAAGAGGGGTGGTATTTTCACAAAGAGGCACATCACACATTTTGTCGGGAATACCCTCGGACTCACTTGGGATTGGGACAAGGTCCTCAACACTAGACTTTATGAATTCGTCCGATTCCGTTTCCGGAATAGTGTCAAGATGCTTGTCCCCCATACTTAGAGAGTTATCGGGTTCCTCGATTGGTAAAACGGGTGTGATTGCAATGGTATTGTCTTCGTCATCATCGTAGCAAATGGGAATCTTCCAATATCGATCTTTAGCCGCTTGGTCTTCCGCGATTCGCTCTTCTTCTTCCTTCTTCTGTATAGCTTGACCAACCAAATCACGTAAGGTTGTCATTTGTTCCATAAGCTTATTTTGAGAATTAAGAAGGTCATTTTGAGATTTGAAGATTGGATGATTGACGGTATATTGCGGGGGTTGAACTTGGTCAAAACCAAAAGAATTTGAATCATAGCAAGAATTTTGCTCATGATAATAGTCTTCATTCATTGGTTGGACAATGGAGAGGTTTCATGAGGACCCCCTGCAATATTCACAACAAAGATAATAGTTGTCGAAAACTCGGTGAATTGTGGAAAAAAAAAATCAAAGTATGATTGAAACATTGGGTCTGATTGTAAGACAAAACGGACTTGAGGTGGACAATCGTAACCGTTAATGAGAATCGGATCCCGCATGATACTCACGATAAGATATAGGTACGTATTGTGGTTGTGGAGGATGGTTTGCAACACTTGGAGAATCGTTAGAAGAGTACGGAGTTGAAACATTGATTGGTGTTCCATTTCCAACTTTACAATAAAAACAAACTCCATTGTATTCATTACAACCACATTTTAGGCATGTACCAAGAAGACATTGTTGTTGTAAACTTTGTAAGTTTTGTAGGGGCTCACTAATGGTTTGAGTGTTGCATGGTTCCAGGATTATGAAAATCGTAGCTTCGGATGACAATTATAACCGTAAGAGCACCTTTCCCCACAAGACTTACAAAGCATTTTCGACCAAAGATTCATCAACGAATCACCTGCACTCGTGACAACAATGGTCAATGTTATAGGACTTGTGAGGCATTAACACCGGGGTCCTTATTGACACGATGTGGCTATTGTGGAGCATTAACAACTTGGAATTGTCATCGGATGACTTGGACGTGTCTGTAGAAAGTCTTTGAAAAATTCATTTTACCACACAGTATGTAAACAACCTTCCATAAATTCCTTTCGTAAAAGAGCACATCCTTGACAAAACGGGACCATCAATCGGGGTTTCACACCTTGCACACCTTACATATTATCGAGTTGGGTTTAGGAACAAGAATCCATGTCTACAAGACTCCCTTTCGAACAACCACCTTTTGAAGTGTACAAACTCGCCACAAGACGAGCATTCTTTTAATCGGCTGTAAATTAGATTCAACGATAACGAATGAACGTCAAAAAAAATCAGAAATTAACATGAAGATGGATACGAAAAGAATAATTTGGATACGAAGAAAAAGAAGATAATTTTTGTGTTTATATCCCATTAATTTCACAATTTATTATTAACAACAAAATGATAAGACACTTAAACCTAATAATCAGCAAGTATGTCTTCACGTTAGCACTACGAAAGAAAAACTCACAAAGCGCGGAGTAGAGGGATAGCGCCGAAGCTTATTTCTCCTTTATGGTCGTAGTTCGTTTGAACAACCCTCCTTAATACCCTCTTATAGTTTTGTTTAACTTTCAAAGGTTACCGTACCTCGCAAGTGGACACAAAAGGAAAAGTTTTTTAAATCTTTTGTTTCGAGTTGGTCATGAACCACAGTTCACGGAATTTATTATGATAAAACCTCAATTGAGAATATATATTTTTGCATTTGTACCCATTCGTGAATTTTATTTTTTATTTATGGACACTGTTTTTTTAAATGTTTTGGTTTTTTTTTATATGTTTATAAAAGAAAATATACACAGATTCAAACACAAACTGACAAACGTAACGATAATCGTTTCACAGCCTCCCCGGCAACGGCGCCAAAAATTGATTGGTGAAATTTACACCATATATATATATAATATAATAAAATATAAAATATATATAAGTCTAAAAATCAACAAGATCAATGATACCGAAGTAGTATAGAGTTGTTCCCTGGTCGTTTATCATCCCCAACGAGGCTGGACAGGTGGTGGGTAAAATCGGTACATCCGAAGATTGAGTTTGAATGAAGGAATTGAATTGGGATCGTAAATCTCTTTTTCAACGAAATCCTTCTTGTTGAGAAGCTCAGTCTCAAGTTTGAGACACTTTTCACATTCATGCACATTCACAGAAGCAATATTCACAGACGAATTCACAAGTATGTTCACAATATCTTTGCTTATTACTTGTTCCAAGAGTCGTTCGTTTTTGTTCAAAACATGATTCATTTTAACTTCAAATGTTTTGGACTCTAAACGATGTTGTTCCACAGCCCGTTCCATTTGATGAAAAACATTTTGGACTTCAAAAAGTTTATCAACCAAATATTGATTGAATGTGTTAAATAAGTCCTTCAGAGCTTTTACAAATGGAATTATTTCATTCCTAAAAAAAGCTTTTGTAAGTTCGAACCCCCACGATCCCTCAGTGATAGCTGTGGGTGTGGTTCTTTCTTTGACAACCACGTCAAAACCAGCAAGATGGTGTTTAAGTTTCTTCAAAGTCGTATTCACCATGCTGACTTTAGGAAGTTCTTTCGGAACCTTATCTATGGTGGGTCTACTAGAAAGATTAGGTTCTGGAGAATTCACTGAATTCTAAGACTAAAAGGCTTGTTCAGCAGATAATTCAGTTTGTGGAAGAAATCGTGTTTCAAAATCTTTATAAAGTTGGTTAAGAACAGCATAATCGACTGGTGTAGTATTAACTTTCTTTTCTAACATTATAGGATCCTTTTGTTTTAAAAGCATTTTTGAACGACTCTCTTCAGCAAGCATTAAGGTCTCTTCAGAGTCAGGAATCACAATGGGATTAGTTTTCTCAATAATATCACCAACATATAGCTTCGGTTCCAACTGCTAAGCTTTCTTCAGATAGAAAGGATTTTGAAAACCTAGAGCTTGTTTAGTGGTATGATCATAGAAAAACTAAGGTTTCGTCAACATGTGAACAGTTTGTGCGGATTGATCTCTTTTAAAAACAATATTATCTAGCTGTTTGATCCTCTTTTCTAACGCAATTTCCCTATCAATGTTTCTAGATTCTTCATTCTTAAAATCATTTTTGAGAAGAGTAACCGTTTGCATTAAAGATTCCTTTTCTTTTAAATGTTCTAAAATAGTTTGTTTAAGAAGATCAATCTCTACAGACTGTGCACATGAATCTGAAACGTTGTCTTTACTCTTTAAATCAACATTTTGTCCTTCGTTCAACACTTTAACCTGTTCCTTATATCTTTCAAGCTCAGCAGTTAAAGTATCATTTACACTTTTATTGTCCAGATTTATCTTGGTACATTTAGCAACTTGGGTTTTCAGTTGTTTAATCACAGATAATATCAAGATGAGTTAGAATTCTGAACAGCTGCCTGTTGTGATTCAATCACATACTGAGAATAAGGAATGATATTGCTATCACTGGTTATTTCAGTCTCTGAGTGGTTCACAACATTCGACTGTTCAGAAGATGGCATCGCCTGCACAGCTTGATTAATCATATTATTATTCATATTATCATGATTGTGTACCTCAGCAAGAGCATCTGAACCATAATGAGATAAATTCACCATGAGAGCAACTTTGGCAGTGTTGAGTTCATCACAATCAGAGTCATATGCATCCAAATCATCAGCTTGATAAGCAGCATTATGAGTAATGACAGTCTGTGTGGCTTGACCTTCTAGAATTCCTGGATCTGCCAAAAATGCAAGTTCCTCCTCATGTAGAATTTGACCACTTGCTTGAGCTTGTACCAACAACACTTTATCCTTAAACCAAGAATCATCCCGTTTCCTCTTAGGTTTAGTGCACTGTTTGGACATGTGGCCTTCCCCTTTGCAGTTGTAACAGATAACAGTCCTTTGTTTCCCAAAATTGCTTCCACTTGCTCCTGGAGTGTATGTCCTTGTAGTACCCGCAACTAAAGATGTTTGTCTCCCCTGAATTGGTTGTAAGGTCACTCTTCCATTATTAATGGTAGCTTGTTGCCTAGGGTTTGACGAATTCCTCAGCTGATTATTGGTAGTGGGGTAGCGGGAAGTGACAACAGCAGTCAAGAAAGACATCATGTGATTGATGGCATCAATGGGATCATCACCTTTCTGGAATACTGGAACAATTAGACCCGAGTCTGGTTGGGAAAATTCAGGTTGTTGGTTAACTGTGGGAGCATATTCCAATTGAGGGATGGATGATGATGGAGAATAAACGTTGTGGTGAACTGATGATTGATAATCATTGGATGGTAAAGTGATTGAAAGAGGTGTTGATGATTGATGAGTGAGTATTAGTTGAGACTGATAAAGGCAACCATAAACTGTGAAGACTGATATGTGGAAACTGTTGTGAAATTTAATGTTTTGTATGAGTTTTGATGAGTTGATAATGGAAGACTGAGTCAACTGATAGTTGCAACCAATGCAGAGCGGATCGAGTTGCGTTCATGCAATAAACGTAACCTCATTTGCATGAAATTCATATGTCCAAGTAAGCATAAAATAAAGCTGATCAATATATAGCTTGTGTGCAAATCCTAGAACCAGTTTTGCCATTAGACACAAATTTGCTCCACTCAGGAGGAAGAGTAATTACAAACTTTGTGTTCAATTTGAACTTGATCACATTTCTGTTGTAGATGTTCATGTCATTGAGTAGCAGTGAAAATCTCAAGTAGAATTCATGTAGTGTTTCCCCCTTCTTATAAACAAACTTATCGAATTCATCAGAAAGCTTACACTCCCTTTCTTGTTTCGTCAATGAAGTTCCTTGCATTAGAAGTTAATTATTTCCCAAACTTTCTTGACGACTTATGATTGCTAACCAATGCATAGACTTCTGGATGGTATTCCCTGTGGAGAAATGATATTTGTTTGCCATAGACAGTCACAATCAGCTTGAATTGCTCCGTAGAGATAACTCAGAATATTTCTTTGGCCTTGTCACTACTACTGATCCAATTTCTCCACTTAAAGGCCAAATGAGTGGACCTTTTTCAAACGGATTCAAGGATCATATCGTCCATGTTGTTATCATCAATGTATAAGATCTCTATTTGCCTATTCCGCTCTTTCAAGAATCGTACATAACCTTATTCCAACGTATGTGGAACGATTTTTGTGATATTGTACAGCGCCCGAGAAAGGAACGGGCTTTGTCAGCAAGGAGTCTCGGGGCCATTGAGAAATTTTTGTACACTGTAGAAACGGCGAGTCTGTGCACCTTGTTAGGTGAGAGGGTAGAGTCGAGGGGGAGGAGCTATGTGGGTATGTAGAGTTATGACAACTGGAATTTGTGAGTGAGGTAGTATAATATTAGTCCGGTAGCACGGATTAGTGTTCCTGGGATGTGATATACAACGGCTAAGTGTGAGGTATTGCATACTCGTGTAACAAATGAGATACAAACTTACTTCCCAGTGATCATCTTATTCAAGCTCTGGGTCTTCGCGTACAAACCCGGAAAAAAATAAGTTAATATTTCACGGGATTTTACAAGTCAAAGAAATAAACCGTATAATTTAAAAAAAATTAAGTTGTTCGGTTTCCACTAAGGTGAGTTGTAGACTTAGTTGTTCGCTCAGGTGTTCACTTGGCTGTTCCGACACAGGTTGTTCGACTTGAGTGTTCGACTCAGGTTGTTCCGACATGAGTTGTCGACTCAGGTTTGTTCGACTTGGGTGTCGACTCAGGTTAGTTCGACTTGAAGTTGTTTTGACTTGAGGTTGTTCGACTCACGTGTTCGACTTGGGTTGTTCGAACTCAGGTGATCGACTTGATTGTTCGAGTTTTTTCTTAGGTTGTCGACTTGGGTGTTCGACTCAGTTGTTTTGACTTGAGTTGTTTCGAACTGAGTAGTTCGACTTCACACCAGACACAGACTCAAAATTTTTAAAACACAAAAAGACACCTTTTTGATGGTTGTTTTGCAAAAATTCTTGTATAACTAGTGTTTCTAACCCTATAGGAACAAGAAAAATAAAAACTTTAAGGTTTTTAAGCCGAAAAATTTTAAATCAAGATTTTGTTCTTTGTAAAGGTTTTGAACACAAAAGATGACCAAAAATGAGATTTTTCTTGATTTAAAGCTTGTACACCTATATCCTAAAGATACTAGATCAAATTTACCAAGGTAAATGATCTTTTAGTGTACACAAGTAGCTTCGAAAAACAAGAAAAAATAAAACGAAGGACGATTTTTGCAATATGACACGAACCAAAAAAATAAACACAAAAACTAAACACACCACTCCATGGATCTTGATACCAATTGGAAATTATTAGAAATCTTTTAACAACAAGAACTAGAGAGAAAAAGTGGGAAGGAAGGAAGTATTTTAGAACGAGAAAGAAAAGAACATGAAATGCATTACTATGTGAAAATACAACCAACTAACCACCTCTCCAAGGCATGGAGAGGTGTATTTAGACTTACAAATGGTGCGTGGGCTTGGGCTTGCATGGATTAATCCATGGGCCTTTGCTAACTAACTATGTAAGTTTCTAAAAATTGCTTAACAAGCTAACGACCGTTATCTATGGAAGTGACCGACACTTTTGTGTTTCTAACACAATGTGACGCCGTCACAACGATGATCAAGATGGTGTCACAAGATTCCAAGACGACGTCAGAGCACATGACCCAGCCCATTATCTAGAATATTCTCTTTCATGACGCGTCACGATTAAAACGCGACGCTGTTACAGCGATTTTCCTATATATACAAACTCGAATTTAGGGTTTTGAGTGTGTAACGTTAGAATAAAAAGAGGGTATGAACCCTAGTTTATTTAACAGCTGTTAGGGACGAATTTAGGTCCTAAAAACCCTATTGTACTTCCCCCCAACTCATGTTTTAATCAAGTAAGGTTTATTTAATCATTCAATATGTCTATGTGTTGTTTGATTCATTTATGTTCTGCTTTATCTTTTAACATGCTTGGCTAAACCTCCTATTTGTTATTTATGATTGTATAACCACATAGAATGTAGACTTAGTGGTTTTGCTTCTTTTTGATGATGTGCAGTTAGGCCTTAGAAAACTACGTTTTGTCTTATCGCGTTGATATGTCAGGAAGATGTGATTGTGTAGAAAGGATACCATCGGGTAACAGTCTTCATACTACCTTGCCCCCTAATATGGTTGATCCACTCTTAATATATTTCACATGCACTTAGTGTACCCTTAGGGGCCTTGTAATAGTCTTCATACTACCTTGCTTGTGCGTTGCTGGCGTTAAGTTTTACATACATATAAAATAATATACTTATAGAGAAATTAAGGAAATCCCCAAGTAACCCTTGGACAAATCCACTCACAAAGATATATATAGAATACGTATATTAAACCGGGTAAGTATGATCACCCGGGTCGTTATCCCCAATGACTAGTGAAATTGAAACCACGTTTTAGTTCGGATCCTGATTTGAATGAAGCAAAGATATTTTGGATAAGCTTTTACTACGAAATTAAGAAGTAACAAGTAATAACAATTAAGCAAGTGAACTACTTAAAAAAATGTAAACTAAAATTTTACTAGATAAAGAAAAAGTACCAAAAATTATCTAAAATAAAAGCCCTAATTTTTATCTTTTTATAAAAGTTTAATTAAACTAATTAAAAATCAAACCTAAATACTAGTTAAAATTAATAAACTTAATTAAAAACTTAACTAAAGATTAATGGTGCAAAATCCTAAGAAACTAACGGGGTAACTAACAAACTAACGGAGGGACTAACTGAAAAACAATTAAAATCGAAAAGTTACACTATCTACCCTGAGAATCTACCCCGATAACAAGCTAAGGCCCGACTTAAGGTCAAATTTGAAAAGTGCTTAAAATGAAAAACTCAAAGAAGCAAAGTTGTAAAGGAAGCTAGTGGGAACAAAATTAATAAAGGCTACTTGGGCTGAAACTCACAAATAAGCTCAATAAGAGCTTATTTCTAAGCTGTTACAGAAAGGAGGGCTTTTCCCTTGGTTTTAGAAAATAAGCTATAAAAAACTCAAAACTAGATCAAAATGAAAAAGGAAAGAAGTTCTAAAGAGCTTATGATATGCTTAATCTATAAATGAAAAGAAATTAAAGCTTAAACTACTTTATTGCTACTGAAATCGATCATGAAATAAGCAAACTCAGGAAATAAGCAAAGTAACACAAAATCAAAATAAGCTAAAAACCTTTTTAAGAGAAATTAGACTTTGAAACTTTAAGAACTTATTAAACTACTTATTATCCATCTAATAAGCTATAAATCTAGACTTAAAGCTGATTAACAATTAGACTTTTACTTAAGTCCTTACATTATTGGAATTTCAGGTTTTTATGACTTTTGACAGCTAAATTATAACTAATTAAATAAGCTAGAATGCAATTAAGAACTTAAACTGAATACGCTAAATTAAAACTTAAATCCTACTGAATTTAATAAGCTAAATCTTAAAATTACTTATCTAAATTAAGCTAAGAACACAGCAGTACTAACTGAGGTTAGTACTGCTAGTGTAAAAAGTTCAGCAGTACTTTCACTTGAAAGTACTGCTGATGCAATTTGGTTTTTAAGAACAAAATAAGCAATGAAATAAGCTAAATAATGAAAACTAAAACTAAATTCTTAATAAGCTAAAACTAATCTTAATCCTACTGAATTTTAAAAGCTTAAATCTAAGCTAACAGTACTAACTTAGGTTAGTACTGGTAGTGTAAAGGCTCAGCAGTACTAACTGAGGTTAGTACTGCTAGTGCAAAATCAAGAGTGCACTAATCCAAACACCCCTTTATCATTATGACAGATTTGAGAAAAGCTTTTTAAGAGAAATTTAATGAACAAGTGCTAAATACCAGATAAAAACTAGCTTAAAACAAACTTAATAATCATGATTAAACAACTGAATAAGCCTTAATCTAAGATCTAAACTATTTAAGCTAATATTTTTGGATTTTATGAGTTTTTAAGACAATAATATGAAAATCTATGATTTAAACTTAGAGAATTGAAAACAGATAAACAACTAAGATGATTTAGCTAGATAAAACTCAAATAAGCACTAATAAGAAAAGAGAATAAGCAAATAAGCAGATCTAAATATAGAAAGCAATGATAACATTATTTAAAGCTAGGATTAAAGGAAAATGAAAGAGAAACTTACTTGATCCTTTAGCTAAACAAAAGGAACCAATAAAGGCAGCTACAAGCTCTCTAGCTTATGAATAAGCTAGAGTATAAGTCCTTGGGATCTCTTCCAAGTTAAGATCCCCTTCCAAAAGCTCTAATCCAATAAGATCCATGTAAGATTAAACTGTTTTAAGGTTTAGATAAGATTAATTCTGAATTCAAACAGCTCTATTTCAGCTTATAGACTGAAAGAGCTTAATATGAGCTTATTAGCTTATTGAGACAACTTAGCTTATTAAGAGAGCTTATAACTTTAAATGAGAGCTTAGAAAATGAGATTTAAAACACTAAAGACTGAATTTCATTAATTAAAGAAGCTGATTACAATACTTGAAAAAGGAAAATTACATTTAAGAAAATTACGAATTTAAGCTAAAAATTAATAAAAACTAAAAAATCGACTCACTACTCCTTGTGTGTGTGAGAATGAGGTCTTTTTATAGTGCCAAGCTGAAGCTTCTAGGACCTCTTGCCTTGCTCTCCAAACCTTCAATCTCTGCCATTCATTTCTTCAATCATTTGATCATCAATTGTAGCCGTTGGATTGATTTGTGGACACCTGAGGATTGCCAGGCTGGCATTCTTTGATGTGACGTTTGTGTTAGTTTTGTGAGTGAATTTAGCACAAAACCCACATAAACTTGTGCTTTCACCATGGCTAACGTGGCATTGAGCTTGAGCTAGGATAAGTATCCCCTTGATTAGACTAATTTGTCCTTGCATTTGTGTTAGGGAACTCTTGAATTGACTAATGCACCCTTTGATTTTGATTTGCCCCTTGGTTTTGACTGCGAGGTAATTTTGGGAACGATGGGTGAACAGTAAATGTTCCCGCTCCTTCTTCGACAGTTAAAACTGTTGGAGTTTGAGAAGTTTGCACATTTGGTCCTTGTGTTCTTTTTTCTCTTTTCAAGTTATAAATAACTTTCGGAAATTTCAAGATTGGCCCTTGTAGATGAAAATTGGCTAAGGCTTTGGGCTGAGGCTTGGCTTCTTTGTACTCTTCTGATTCTCGTGTCCGTGCTTGCTCGACTTTGACTTTTTTCCTTGTGATTTTTTGAGTTATCCTTACTTGCAAACACTAAACACAAATACCAGCATAATATTGCCATTTTTGGCCTGTTTTGGGTTAATTTGTAGTTTATTTTGGTTATAAATGGATATGTGTATTTTACACTTATCAAAATTCCCCAAACTAAACGATTGTGTGTCCTCACGCAACATCACATGCCTTATAACCAAATACCTCAAAAAAATTCCAAAACTAAACCTTTGAAAAGTAGCAAAGAGTTTTGTTTGAGAGAGATAAGAGATCTCAAGTTATAAAACACCCGATTTCCCATTTTCAAAGATTTTTCTCTTTTTATGATTTTTCTTGATAATTAACTACCTAATTATAACTTATTTGTGTTGACATAATGTATTGTTTTCATTACCTTTTTGGTAACTTTTAGGATCATAGAACAAAAAGCACAATTAAGAGTTTAAAAGATAACTTCATCATCCCCGATTTTTCACTTTCCCCATGCCAAGCTTAAAAACAAGATCATTGCTAATTACAAGTCATGACACTAATACTACTCATAAATACTAATTGTGTACTTACTTTTCCTCCCGCAAATCCTATTTTGGATCTAGGATTTTAATACTTAAGTCATATACCCGAAGGCTCATTAAGACTTTTTTGTTTTCGATACTTTAATAATTCATAAAATAAAGCGTAATGGTAAGAACGCATAATTAGCTCCTCGCCTTTTCACAGATCAAATGCAATCAAGATTTAAAGTCCACATCGAGGCGACCACAATTTGGCTTTTATAGGCTACTTTAACAAGGCACCACATGTCATATACCCTAAGGCACTTTAAGACAAGAATGCAACAATCTTATTTGCACCAAAACCCTTAGGTCTCTTTAAGGTACAAAGTAAACAAAAATAAAGCTACATTATTAAACCTCAGCCCTTTATAGGCTACCACAACGGCCACGCCTCCGACAAGATTAGCAAAACAATATTTCGACTTCAGATAATATAAGTAAAACCGGTGCCTTTTATCTCGAAGCCACATCGATAGCGAGTCGACAAGAGGTTATTCTACTTATTATGACACCGGACCCTACCTTATATGAAAACTCCAACATCGGCCACGCCTCCGACAAGATGAAGTAATCTGGCAGAGATACTTATTTATTTATTATTTTTGTATTTTTAAGCCAAATTAAGTATTCCTGATGTGTACTCATCCTAATCACAAAGGAACTAAAGAAAACTTCTATTAACTAATTATTAACCAAAAAACCATACAACTTTATTTATTAAACATTTATATATAGAGGTGAAACAAGCTAATGGGAGAAAAAGCCACAATTAATACATATGAGCTTGAAAGAAAACCAACTATTCTACGTTTAGCATCATGACTTATAAATAACACTATCATTTCTTGTTCTTTGCAATTTAAAATCTCTAAGAAAGAAATTCGCAAATACTTAGCCTATATAAAATCCAACTCGGCATATTTAAAATCTACTTGAGATTAGCACAAGTCTTCATTTACTAATGATTCAAGTCTAGCATGTTTAAAGTCTACATGAGACTAGCACAAACTATCATCATTAATTGTTAAGGGAGAAAGCTAGAACTCTACACGTACAATCGGGTCAAAAATTACTTCTTATTCTTACCAGCGGAAAACCTACATTTTTGTCTTATTTTTTTTTTTAAAAACACTAAAGACTGAAAAATTTAAATTTTTTGCTATTTTTGTGGGAAAAACGGGTACGTGAGAACAAAACAATAAGCAAGTAACATCAAATCGATAGATTCCCTTCCCCAAACTAAAACGAAACATTGTCCTCAATGTTTAAAGTCGGGACTCTACGTAAATCTAAGCCGTTTATGAAGTATGCAAAGATAAACGTTAATCGATAATGATGAAAGGATATGGATCTCCCCAAACTAAATTCACACAAAGGATGAGAAGCTCGAGTAGAACGGGAAACAACACCGGACACGAGAGGCTTCAAAGAATTTGTTGGGAGAATCCTGCAAAAATCACAACAAACAAGCAACAAACATCGAGAAATCGGAAAGAGAACAAGCCTCTCTCAACACAACACATTTGATAATAGAAAAATAGAAAGGATAAGCATGGGGTGAACTCCCACGAAGCGGCTTGTTTTTGATCACCGAGTCGCAAGCTCGACTCGATCCCTGAATTTAGTTGTCCTTAGGGAAAGTATGGAAATCCGGGATAACCAATGGTGGTGTATCCCCTCCATAGTAATGCTTTAAACGGTGGCAGTTGACTTTGAAATTAGAACCATCGGCATGAGACAACTTGGCAGTGCCATAAGGATAAACTTCGGTGATTGTGAAAGGTCCGGACCATCGGGACTTGAGCTTTCCGGAGAAAATCTTTAATCGAGAGTTGAAAAGAAGGACTTGATCACCAACATTGAAGATTCGATTCTTTATCTTGGAATCGTGTAGCTTCTTTGTCTTCTCCTTGTAGATTAGCGAGTTCTCGTAAGCTTGATCACGAAGCTCGCTAAGTTCATTGAGTTGAAGCTTTCGATGATCGCCCGCGGTCTTTAAATCGAAGTTGGCATGCTTAAGAGCCCAATACGCTTTGTGTTCTAGCTCAACTGGTAAGTGACACGCTTTTCCATAGACTAACTTATACGGAGTACATCCAATTGGAGTCTTGTAAGCGGTTCTAAAAGCCCATAATGCATCATCTAGTTTGTCGGACCATGAGGCACGGTTTTCTCCGACCGTCCTCTCTAAAATTCTTTTGAGACCTCGATTCGTGACTTCAACTTGACCACTCGTTTGAGGATGGTAAGGAGTCGAAAGACGATGGGTGACACCATATTTAGACATAACTTTATCAAATTTGTCATTACAAAAATGGGTCCCACGATCGCTTATGATTGCTCTCGGAGCACCGAATCGGGAGAAAAGGGATTTTAAGAATTTAACAACTACCCTAGCATCGTTGGTAGGGAGCGCTTTCGCTTCAACCCACTTGGAAAGATAGTCGACGGCTACTAGAATATATTTGTTACCCCTAGATGACGGAAAAGGTCCCATAAAATCGATACCCCATAAATCGAAAATCTCACAAAACTATGGATGCATTTGAGGCATCTCATCACGTTGAGAGATTTTGCCTTGCCTTTGACATGCATCACAAGATTTGACAAATTCGAAAGCATCCTTATAAATGGTAGGCCAAAAGAAACCGGCATCAAAAACCTTCTTGGCGGTAAAGTTGGCACCATAGTGTCCCCCGGTGGGTCCACTGTGACAAGCTTCGAGAATTTCGAGAGCTTCTTTGCCATCTACACACCTTCGGATTATTTGATCCGCACAAGTCTTGAAAAGAAAAGGGTCATCCCAAAAATAATGTTTTACATCTTTAAAGAACTTGTTTTTCTCTTGAGTCGACATTCCTTTTTTAATGAATTTCCCCGCGTGGTAGTTAGCAAAGTCGGCGAACCACGGGGTACTTTGGTCTTTAGAAGTTAACACACTTAAAGTCTCTAAAGGAAAAGTCTCGGTAATCTCTTTTGGATCAAAAACATTTTCGTAAGGGTTTTCAAGACGAGAGAGGTGATCAGCTGCATAGTTTTCAGCTCCCTTAGTATCGATAACCTTAAAATCAAATTCTTGAAGAAGTAAGACCCATCGAAGCAATCTTGCTTTGGCGTCTTTCTTGTTGAAAAGGTATTTCAATGCGGAATGGTCCGTGTAAACAACACTTTTGTTCATGATTAGATATGATCGAAACTTCTCGAAAGCGTAAACAACTGCAAGCATCTCTTTTTCCGTTGTTGTGTAGTTTGTTTCTGCTTCAGTCATCGTCTTGCTAGCGTAATGAATTGGTCGGAAATGCTTCTCAATCCTTTGTCCTAGGACCGCACCTATTGCATAATCACTTGCATCGCACATGATTTCAAAAGGTTGGTCCCAATTCGGAGCAATGAGAATTGGAGCTTCGGTCAACTTCTTTTTCAATGTTTGAAAGGCTAGAATGCAATCTTCCAAGAAAATGAAAGGAGTGTTCTTCTCTAAGAGATGGGTCATGGGTCGAGAGATTTTGGAAAAGTCTTTGATAAATCTTCGATAGAATCCAGCATGCCCGAGAAAACTTCGAATTCCTTTAACGGTCGTTGGGTGAGGAAGCTTTGAAATTACATCAACTTTAGCCTTATCGACTTCAATTCCTTTTCTAGAGATCTTATGTCCTAAAACAATGCCTTCTTTAACCATGAAATGGCTCTTTTCCCAATTTAGTGCTAATTTGGTGTCTTCACATCTTTTAAGCATTTTGTCTAAATTGGCAAGACACGAGGAAAAAGAATCTCCAAAAACTGAAAAATCGTCCATAAAAACCTCCATCGTTTTTTCTATCATGTCGTGAAAAATGGCCATCATGCAACGTTGAAAAGTTCCGGGAGCATTGCATAATCCAAATGGCATACGACGGTACGCGAAAGTTCCGTATGGGCACGTGAAAGTAGTTTTCTCTTGATCTTTAGGATCAATTGGGATTTGAAAATACCTGAAAAACATTAAGAAACAATAAAACTCGATTGCCGGCTAATCGCCTCTAACATTTGGTCATGGGAATGGATACGGCAATGGTCTTTTTTACAGTTGCTTCGTTTACTTCCGAAAAATCGATGCAAACTCTCCATCCCGTGACTAATCTTGTAGGCACCAGCTCATTTTCTTCGTTTGTGACAACGGTCATACCACCTTTTTTAGGAACACAATGGACTGGACTAACCCATGGACTATCCGAGATTGGATAAATCAATCCTGCGTCAAGAAGTTTTTCTACTTCTTTCTTGATGACGTCGTGGATTTTAGGGTTAACCCTCCTTTGATGTTGGACTGAAGGTTGGTAATCATCTTCTAAAAGGATTTTGTGTGAGCAAAACTCTGGATCTATGCCTCGGATATCAGAAAGTTTCCAAGCAATTGCTTGTTTTCGGTTTTTTAGAACGTTAATGAGTGAGGTCTTTTCTTCTTGGCTCAAATCTTTTGAAATTATGACTGGAAGCTTGTTATTTTCCTCTAAGAACGCATACTCGAGATGCGGAGGTAACTCTTTAAGCTCGACTTCGGGAATTTCATCTTTTGGTTCATAAGAAGTAGCATATTCGACTGAAGACTTCTTTGGTTCGACAACTTTGAGATCTTTTTGAATTCCGGGTGAGTAATCTCCTTGGTCTGGTGAAGGTAATGGATCATTGTTGAGAAGTGCCTCGAGAATGAGAATGTCACCCTCGGGATCGTAGTATGTAGCATTGAAAACTGGTGAAACTGGTTCATCATCGATTGCTATAAAAGCATCGGCTTCTTCAAAGAGTAGAAAATCACTTTCATCAAAAGGAGTAAGTGTTGGAGATGAAGTAGAAACAATCGGATCGAAGTATGGAGAAGGATTGTTGTAAGCAACGGAATCGGAAAATCCAAGTACTTCTTGTGAGTACTCTTCACAAGTGACATCGATTAGATCAACCTTCTTCAATGATTCGAGATTGTTGTATGAAATGGAAGGTGCATCACCCAATTAAGGTTAAACGATTGATCATCATTCCTACAGAGTAATTTCTCACTTACGTAAACATCGATTAAAGCATGAGCCTCCTAAGAATGTGTCAGCCGCAGTATAACGTACTCGAGATCGGTATCAAAAATCTAAACAACAAAGTCGGCGGGAAAGTAAAACTTCCCACTTTGACATAAAACAATTCTGCTACAGTCCGGTTGGTTTGGAAATTGTAACGGTCTGCTAATTCTAATAACCATTCTTTGTGTCGTTAGGCCGGAAGTGAAAGCTTTTTTTCCAAATGGATAAAGCTGAGATTGATACAGCACCTAAATCAGCAAGGGCTTAAGTAACATATCGAACTCTGAAAAATCACAAGGGAATGTAAATCGACCGGGGTCACCTAGCTTTCTGAAGCTTTTTAAGGAACAGTACCGCACTACAATTTTCATAAAACGGCGTTTTGTTAATTTCGATCACTTGTCTTTGATATTAGCATCTTTTGAACATTGGAGGCAAACTAGGCATATGAATGAGAGCAATCCCACGAACTTACGCTCAAAGTGAAGATTAGCGAAGATTTCCAAAAACTTTGAACAGCTAATATCAATCCTTTTCACAGAACTTTCTTGTTAGATCCTCGATGGTAAGGTAAATTAGGTTTGGCACTTGTTTGCAACGAAAGAAGGCTCTTTCGATTGCTCTTTGTCTTTGTTTGTTTCTTGGACGAATGGAGGAGGTTGGATGTCTGTCGGTGATACGGTAGCTCCGTGTCCTTTGTCACCCCACTTTCCTTTTCCATCAACCCGGCGGTTTGTTTAGATAGAGGTCCATCGTAAAAATTACCACTACGAGTTTAATTAGCCTTGGCTTCATCTGGGTTGGAATGGTATTGCTTGGTAAAGAATTTGAAGTTGAAAGGTTGGTTACTATGAAAATTTTGCATGAAACCGAGCAATCATTTTCTGAAAACATCTTGCTTCTTTTGAGAAGACGCATTGTAAATCTTTGAAAATCATTTATCTGAAAATTATCCCAACTTCATTTGCAAATTATTCAGTTCGCTCATTATCTTTAAGATAAATTTTCAAATCCGTTTCGAGACACAACAATTTGTTGGAGTTGGTAAGGTAAACATGATTGATTGGTGTTAGATTGGTTGGTTGGTGTTTGAGTATGGTGCTAGCTTGATAAACTTGATTTTGGTTATTTTGACGGTTTTGATTAAAATTTCCTCCACGGTTTTGGTTGAAATTAGAATTGGTTCCTTGGTATCGGATTTGGTTGTTTTGGACATTCGGTTGATTGAAACCCGGTGGTTTCATTTGACTTGCCAAATTAGAGAAGGTTGGTATTCTGGAGAAATTACCAACACTGCAGTTTTTTTGAAATTAGCTGAATATTGTCATGAAAACAGGGAAAATCGTTTCCACCTCGAGTTAAACGGACAAAGGTTTAAAAAAGTTGATTTGATCCACAAGAGTGACACAAACTTCCTCAATGCTTTTGACACGGGTGTAGGAAGTAAGGTACAACTAAAGCTTTCATTTGATTCATCAGAGAAGCGGCTATTTGTTGGCAATATCGAAAGAATTATTAAAGAATGAAGAATTAGAAAGAACAGAGGCAAACGCACTCACATCTTGAATCATTAGCACGACTTCTAGAGATAACGAACTTTTTGACTTTCTTGTCAATAATTGCTCAAACCTTCTTGAGTCATCTATTCTAAGAAATTGCCCACCTGCTGCAGAATTCTAAGGCATCTGTATCGTTGTGAATTCAAAGAGTGTAAAAAAGTAGTCAGTGCGGTGGAGTTCGAAAAGCCATGGTGAGGACATTGACGAAGAGTCCTTTAAAACATTCCCATGCTTCGTTAAAGGTTTCGTTGGGCTTTTGGTAAAAAGTAATGATCTCATTCCGATAGTAAGTGGTTTTTGAAGGTGGGAAGTATTGGTTTATGAATTTGAACAACCCGCCAACAAGAGTCGACCCCTGTGAGAATTGATCTAAGAGGTTTTCTTTCTAACCAATCTCGGGCTTCCCGTCAAGAGAAAAAGGGAAAACAAAGCTTAACCGAAGTGTTTCGGTAACTCTGGATTGTCAAACGTTGAAGTGACATATGTTAAAAAATCGAAGGTGATTTGGGGATTCTGTCACCCTAAACCTTTACTTTGCACAGATTGATTAAAGTTTGCTTAATCTCGATAATTATTAGCTTGATGCGTGGAACAACTATAAGCATCTTCATACCCCTCGATGGGTGCTTGTAACATTTGGGCCATTGTTCGAAATGTCAGACCATTGAACAACGTGTTGTTTCAACAATTGTATCTTCTACCAAATTTTCCAACAACCGGAAGAGTTTGTTGTTGACGACGTCTACGAGATTGCGAACATGAGTTGCGCATAAAAAGAAATACTAACACTTAAAAAGCAAAACTGTTAACACTAATTTTTTTGTTTTTTTTAGCAATGATTTTAATGAGTACCTACGAAAGAGACTTAAACCAAACAATCAACACTTTTTTTTCACGGTATCCCCCCCCCTGCTTCTTGAAAATTCTTGTCAAGGTGAGCCCGTACTTTGGTAGTGACACTAAAAGGTAAGTGTTAAATCTTCTGATTACGATTTGGGAACAATCTGCAAAGTTTCACACGGAAATTGAAAGATTATATCTCAATAGAAGATATTATGTTGTTGGTGTTCGATTACCAACTTTGTTTATTTTATTTCTTTTTTAAAGGACAATTTTTTATGTTTTTGATTTTTCTATTTTTTTTTCTTTTACTTATACTAAAAAGAAAATGAATTTTTTTTTTACTTTTTATATATTTGATTTTTTTTTTGAATTTTAAAAACAAGAATGAAACTTTCGAGGACGAAAGGATCTTCAAACCAAATCAACCAACAAAAACGTAGGAATCGTAAACACTAGTCCCCGGCAGCGGCGCCAAAAACTGTTTGCAAGTTTTACACACGTATAAAATATATAATAAAAATACCACTTAGGTAAATTCCAACTATTCACCTTTAACTAAGGTAAAAAGTTTAAAACTTACAAAAATAATATATAAAATATATAATATACGTATGTTTAACCGGGCAAGTATGATCACCCGGGTCGTTTCCCCAATGACTAGTGAAATTGAAACCACGTTTAGGTTCGGATCCTGATTTGAATGGAGCAAAGATATTTGGTTTTGGAAAGATATAAAATAAACAATTAAACAAATACGGAAACGCAACTAGAAAGCAATTAGACTAAAATTTAACCCTAAAAATGTAAACTAAAATTTTACTAATTTAAGAAAAAGTGTAGAAAATTATTAGAAATAAAAGCCCTAATTTTTATCTTTTTATAAAAGTTTAATTAAACTAATTAAAACTTAACCCTAATTATTAATTAAAACTTAATAAACCTAATTAAACTTAACTAAGGACTAATGGTGCAAAAACCTAAGAAACTAACGGAGGGACTGACTAAAAAAAACAATTAAAAGCGAAAAGTTACACTTTATACCCTGAGAATCTATCCCGACAACAAACTAAGTCCAATAAGCATTCGAAATTTTAAAGAGCTTAAAATGAAAAACTCAAAGAAGCAAAGTTGTAAAGGAAGACAGGGGGAACAAGATTAATAAAGGCTACTAGGGTTGAAACTCTCAAATAAGCTCTAAAAGAGCTTATCTTTAAGCTGTTACAGAAAGGAGGGCTTATCCCTTGGTTTTAGAAAATAAGCTATAGAAAACTCAAAATCTAATTCAAATAAAAAGAAAGAAGTTCTAAGAGCTATGATAGCTTATTTTTATATGCGAAAGAAACTAAAGCTTAAACTACTTTTATGCTACTGAAATTGATCATGAAGTAAGCAAACTCAGAAAATAAGCAAGAGAGCACAAATTCCAAATGAGCTTAAAGGTTTATAAGGCTAAACTAGACTCTAAAACTTTAAGGACTTATAAAACTACTTATAATCTATCTAATTAAGCTATAAAATCTAGACTTAAAGGCTGAATTAACAAATTTAGACTCTACTTAAGTTCCTACTGTTTTTGGAATTTTCAGGTTTTTATGACTTTTGACAGCTAAATTAAACTAAGGAAATAAGCTAGAAACTGCAAATAAAGACTTAAAATGTATTAAGCTCTATGAAAACTTAAATTCTACTGAATTTGTCTTTGCTAAATCCTAAAATTACTTATCTAAATGAGGCTGAGAACACAGCAGTACTAACTTATAGTTAGTACTGGTAGTGTAAAAGTTCAGCAGTACTTTCAAGTGAAAGTACTGTTGGTGCAATTTTTGACTTTTGAAAACTAAATAAGCAATGAAATAAGCTAGAAAATGAAAACTAAATCTAAATAAGCTAAAACTAAACTAAATTCTACTGAGATTAAAGCTAACAGTACTAACTTATGAAAGCAGTACTAACTTGGAAAGTATTACTGGTATGTGTAAAAACTCAGCAGTATAACTTATGTTAATACTCTCTAGTGCAAATTAAGAGTGCACTAAACCAAGACACTCTTAAAAACAATGGACAAATTTTGAGAAAAAGCTTTTAAGAGACATCTAATTAACAAGCCACCAAATTACCCAGATAAAAACTAGCTTAAAACACACTTAAAAAATCATGAATAACAACTGAATAAGCAATAATTCTAAGTCTTAACTAAATAAACTAAGTATTTGTGTTTTGGATTTTATGAGTTTTTATGACAGAAATTGATAACTAAAGATCTATAACTTCTTAAGCAAAAACAGATGAAAACACATAACTAAATAAGCACTAAAAGAGATATTTCAACACTAACAAGCAAAGAAAATAAGCAAATAAACAGATCTAAACATAGCAAGCAATAATATCAAAATTTAAAACTAGAATTTAAAGGTAAATGGAAGAGAAACTTACAAACTCCTCTAGCTAAACAAGAGGACCAATTAAGGCAGCTACAAGCTCTCTAGCTTATGAATAAGCTAGAGTATAAGTCCTTGGGATCTCTTCCAAGGTAAGATCCCCTTCCAAAAGCTTAGATACAATAAGATCCATAATAGGTTTAACTGATTTAAGGTTTAGATAAGGTTAATACTGAATTCAAACAGCTCTATTTCAGCTTATAGACTGAAGTGCTATGAAGTAGCTATTGATGACAATTTTTATGCTATTTAAGAGAGCTTAAAGGTTGAAAATAAGAAGAGCTTATGACAAATTAAAACTGAATTTCATTAATTGAAAACTGAATTACATTACTAGAAAAGGAAATTACAAGAACATTTAAGTAAAAATACGAATTTAAGCTAAAAATTATATAAAAACTAGAATCGACTACTAAAACCTAGATTATAAAGAAAAATTCAAGACGCTCTGTGTGTGTGAGAATGAGGCCTATTTATAGGACTGAAAGAAGCTTCTAGGATCTATAGCTCTGCCCTCCAAACCTTCAATCTCTGCCATTCATTTCTTCAATCATTTGATCTATGATGTGGGACGTTGGATCATTTTGTGACTACACTGAGGATTGCCAGCATGGCATACTTGATGTGACGTTTGTGTTAGTTTTGTGAGTGATTTAGCACAAACCCATCACAATTTGTGCTTCTTTTCATTGATACGTGCCTTTTGACTTGGCTAGGAAATTATCCTTGATTAGACTAATTTGACCCTTCATTTGTGCTTGAGCTTCCTTGAATTGACCAACGCACCCTCTAATTTCTATTTGCCCCTTGTTTTACCATGGGAGTGAAATTGGGGAAGACGGATGAACAGTAAAAGGGGTTCCCGCTCCTTTTTCGACAGTTAAAACTGTTGTAGTTTGGGAAGTATTGGCAGCATTTGGATCCTTGCCTTTCTTTCTTTCTTTCAAGTTATAAATAATCTTTCTCGGAAAATTGCAAGATTGGCCTTGAAATGAAAGATTGGCTAAGGTTTTGATCTTTTTTGGGGCTTCGGCTTTGTAGCTCGTTTTGAAGTCCTCGTGTCCCGGGCATGCTTGCTTTTGACTGTTTCTTGTGATTTTTGACTCTATCCATACCTGCATACACAAAACCACAAATACAAGCATATTTTTGCCATTTTGGTCTAGATTTTGGATTAATTGGGATTAGTTTTAGGTACACAACGGATATGTGTATTTACACCTATCAGATCCATCTTAGAAATTGATACACAACACTTCCAAGATCCACAGCAACTCAAGCCCAAAACATGCTTGGTCCTAAAAGAAACTAATCTATTCTATTTTGATGTGCAGGACTATCCACAAGAGCTTAATAGAATAAAGGAATTGTAGATAGTGGATGTTCCAGGGCACATGCCTGGAAACAAGCCTACCTTGACGAATTTCCCGACTTTAATGTGCCCTGTTGCTTTTGGAGGTAGAAAGAGTTATATCACTGGTAAGGTCACAAAATTAGAAACGGGTACAAAAGACATTATTTTGATGCAGGGGATTCGAAAAGAGGATGAATCTGGTCAGACTGCTTTGTATTGCCATATGACCTTCTATCTCGAACCAACACTCTTGATTTAAAGACATAAGATAAGATAGAAGATCGCAAGAGAAGGAAGAAGAGAGAAGGTCCAAGAGAGGAAGAACAAGTCTTTTTGGATGAACTTGAAAGACTTAAGAGGCAAGAAAAGGAGGCTAATGAGGAAGCTGAAGCTCTCAGGAAGGAGTATGCACAAGAAACTGAGAACTTGGTTATACAAGCAGGAGCTGCTAAGGCTAGCAGTACTAACATTTTTAGTACTGTTAGCACACCAGCTAAAGCTAGCAGTACTAACCTAGTTAATACTGTTAGCATACCAGTTAGTACTGCCAGTCCTCATGAGGGATTATATCTTTCTGATCCAACAAATCCTGAACAAGATGATTCAGAAATACCTCCACTTGAGGATATTTATCAAAATTCTTCTGATGGTATTTTTACTACTTCATCTTATGATGATGAGGGTGCAGTGGCTGACTTCACAAACTTGGAAACTGTTGTGAATGTTAGTCCTATTCCCACATCAAGGATTATCTCTTCTCATCCTTCAGCTCTTATACTAGGTGATCCAACCTCAGCAGTTCAAACAAGAAGCAAAGTGAATAAAAGTTCTGGAGCCCATGCTTTTGTTAGCTATGTTCAAAAGCAAAGGAGAAATAACCATAAGGACTTCCAGCATTGTTTATTTGCTTGTTTCCTATCTCAAAATGAACCCAAGAAGATTTCAGAAGCACTTGAAGATGAAAGTTGGGTTGATGCTATGCAAGAAGAATTGCTGCAGTTCGAGATACAGAAAGTTTGGATACTTGTAGATCTGCCTTTTGGGAAGAAGGCTATTGGCACAAAGTGGGTTTATCGAAATAAGAAGGATGAGAGAGGAGTTGTTGTCAGAAACAAAGCAAGGTTAGTTGCTCAGGGACATAGGCAAGAGGAAGGTATAGACTATGATGAGGTTTTTGCTCCTGTGGCCAGGATTGAAGCCATAAGGATCTTTTTAGCCTTTGCCTCTTACATGGGTTTCATAGTCTATCAAATGGATGTGAAAAGTGCCTTCCTTATGAAAAATTGATTGAGGAGTTATATGTGTCTCAACCACCAGGTTTTCTAGATCCTAAGTATCCTCAGAAAGTCTACAAAGTGGTAAAAGCTCTCTATGGGTTACATCAAGCTCCCAGAGCATGGTATGCTACTTTGTGTACTTTCTTGTTGAAGAATGGCTACAAAAGAGGAACTATTGACAAAACTCTCTTCATAAAGAAGGACAAACATGATATCATACTAGTTCAAGTCTATGTGGATGATATCATCTTTGGGTCTACAAAGAAATATTGGTGTGATGAATTTGAGGCATTAGATTTCAGATGAGTTCAATGGGAGAGCTCACTTTCTTTCTTAGATTACAAGTCAAATAGAAACCAGATGGTATCTTTATTAGTCAGGATAAGTATGTTGCAGAAATCCTGAAGAAGTTTGAATGAAGGTTGGTATACAATTCATGATGAAAACGAAATTCTAAACACTTCTGAGTCATCCAATCACAACACTAACGTTGTTAGTGCACCTCGAGAGCCATTCATCTTCAATCAAGGACCATGTGTAAAAATTCTCGCAAAGTCCTCTTACAATTTAATTAACCACAATGTTTGTTACAAGTAGTGGTGATTCGTTAGAATGTTATCATAGTCAACAATGTACTTGGCAAGTCTTGTGGGAACGGGTGGCTCATATTGGATAATTGTCCACCAAAGCTCCGATTACTCTAATCCAGAATAATGCCAATCAACCCATTAATGAAGACATCACCCCACAGACATTGCCAATGTTCATGCCGTCTGCAATTCTTGGAGATGAGAATTCCATTCACTTATGATTCCAAACATTAATTAATTTGAATTCTCACTAACAGTTCAACCCACCTCCACAACCTCCTTATGTATCTTGTGATTTTGCGAAACGATGCTCGTTTTGGTCACTAATTGTACTCCTCAAGTTCCGTTTTATCTTTCCAGAACTGTTTATAAACCAAGACTTTAATTTCCCGCAAGATTTCATGATTTTTCAACAACAATTATCTTTGTTGTGAAAATTACTGGGGCCCTCGTGAAAACTTTTCAATGTCAAACAATGAATGAAGATTATTATGAGTAAAATTCTTGCTATGATCCTAATTCTTTTGGTTTTGACCAATTTCAACCCCAGCAATATACCGTCAATCATCCAATCTTAAATGCTCAAAATGAGTTTCTTAATTCTCAAAATAAGCTTATGGAGCAAATGACATCCATATGTGATATGGTTGGTCAAATTATGCAAAAGAAGGAAGAAGAACGGCGAATTGTGGAAGAGCAAGCGGCTAAAGATCGATATTGGAAGATTCTCATTTGCTATGATGATGACGAGGACTATACCATTGCAATCACACCCGTTTTATCAACCAAGGAGCCCGTTGACTCTCTTATAATGGAAGATAAGCATCTTGACACTATTCCGGCAATGGAATCGGACGAAGTAATAAAGTCTAGTGTTGAGGAGCTTGTCCCGATCCCAAGTGAGTCTGAGGGTATTTCCAACGGTGCGTGTGATGTGCCTCTTTCTGATAACCCTACCCCTCTTAAAGCTTTCAAAGATCATTCTGAGATTTTATCCGATGGTACTTCAAGTGATGACGATTCTTATGAGAACATCGAGTACGTTGATGCAACACCTCCCAATTCGAAGCTCGTCAGCTTAGAAGAGGTTGAGGACGTTATTCTTCGTGACAAATTGTCAAATGTTTATCTTCTCATTTCTAAGATTGAAGCGTTAAATGACAACCCTATTCTATCTTCTTTTTCTTATTCTGATAATTCTTTTAGTGATCATACGGAAGAGATGAGAAGTGGCAGTACCACTACTCATGCTAATAACTCTCTTCCCGAGTATGATTCATTTCTTTTTGAGGTTGAGCCTGATCAGGGAGGGTTGACTAGCGTTGTTATTTCTGATAATTCAAATAACCCTCTTTTGGAATTTCCTGAGTTTGAATCATTCCACTTTGATCTTGATCCATCATTTCCTCGTCCTCCTCCAGAACCACCAGATGTTGAGATTAGCTTAATTATTGAGACCGATGCACCCGTGATAAACAATTTTGATGAGCTTAATGAAGATGAATGTTTTGACCTAGGGGGAGATGAGATTAATGTTGAAGATGACGATTCCTTTATATTTGTCATTTGGACTTTTCTCCCGTTTCTCACTTACCCTGTGGATTCTCACCTCTTCTTATTTCTTTTTCTACTTATATACGGATATATCGCTTCAAACTGCTAATCAGTCCCTAATTGTCACCTAGACATCGCTAAGTCATGGCCTGAGACTAGTATTGCAAGTTGCGATCGCTACTAGCTAGCTTAGATCTGACTCTATTGAGACGTGCTAACTGGTATGCGAGATGTGATCAATACATGACTTCGAGGCAAGTTATGATCTAAGATCATGTCTGACTCTAACGACAGAAGTGTAACACAAAGTCTTATTTGATGTAGGCAAGTCTTATCTACTAGTATTGATCACATTCTCTCCCTAGTGGCCACATCAGGAATGGCCTGTGTCGTATGTAGGTATGTGTCTTCTGGACGTGATCTGCTCCTCACATGTAACGTCGGATACGAAACATCGCCCTAAGGATGGATCTAGTCCGACCTCTCCTGGGTGCATCCAGTATCAGACCCTTGAACTCTGCAATGAGCGTAGTCTTCAGACTACCAATCATTTGGTCTGGTATAACATGTTTGATGGACTCCAGCTCTCCCATGTGACCATACCGGATGGTGAGCGAATGTGACAGAGACGCTTAAGAACAAGGAAATCGCCGCGACCCCTAGTATGCGTATGCAAGACAAGCAACGCCTACTGAGATTGCCATAACAATGATAGTAGAGATCCCTGCCGGACTATATAACGGACGCGACATAAGAAACATTGAAGTTTAATAAGGGGCCCGGGGATGGCTCGTGCCTTCCTCACATTACCTCCTTACATCATTACCAGTTCTGCGAACTTGTGTGCCTCTCGAGTGTTTGTGCTTTCACGAACTACCGAGGTCCAACTGGCTTGTAATGTACGTTTCTGCGGGTACCGTGGCTCACTGTCAGATTATTCCAACATTCAGGATGTAACTCGCTCACTTCCTTTAGACTTCACCGAGGCCGTTTGAGCTCTATGCTATGTGCGCAGAGAGCACGCCTGGTTCCTCCCCCCTCCGTGAGCTGGAACTTCATTGCATCATGTGTTGTTATAGGTATGTTAACTGATTCCAAAGTTAATGCCTATTCATGAAGCTTCGCCCATGTCGTCCAGGCATCTCTAGTCCCCACGTTCTACATCTGCTAATTCGCCCAGGTGAGAGAGTGTGTTTGCATGCACCTCACTGTTACGTCCTCATTTGTAATCTCTAAGCCCTACTCAATCTCGCGTGACCTTCTAATCTACTCCAAGATTGCTGCCCCCCCCCGCGTCCCTAAGGACGAATGAATTCAGGGATCGAGTCAAGCTATGTGACTCGGTTACCAAAAACAAAGCGCTTCGTGGGAGGCACCCCATGCTTATCCATTTTCTATTTTTCTTTCTAGCTTCTAATGTGTTGTGAGGAGGCTTGTACTCTTCCGTTCTTTGTGTTTGTTGTTTGTACTTGTGATTGTTTGCAGGATAGACCCAAATTTTCTGAAGACTCTCGTGTTCGGTGTTTTGTCCCGGTCCACTCGAGCTTCCTAGCCTTTGCTTGCCATTAGTTTGGGGAAATCCGATATCCTAAAGATTATTATCGTCTAACATTTATCTTATAGCACACTTAATAAACGGCTAAAGATTTTTGTGATACTTTCTTCATGTTTGAGTTATGCATTAGACTTTTTGAATTCTAGTATGGGGTTTTTAAGTCTTAGGCTAGGAAACATTGAGGACAATGTTTGATTTTAGTATGGGGTAGTATATCTTCGATATTATCTTGCCTACTTTTACCCGTTGTTCTCACGTACCCCGTTTTCCCACAAAATTTTCAAAAATATGAAAAAATTTAAAAATTTTCAAAAATAAAATAAGTATTTTTGTCACAATTTTGACTTTCTTGCTGGGTAAGAATAAGAGTAAATTTTGACCCGATCGAGCGTGTTGAGCTCTAGCTTGTTCCTTAACTTTTAGGCTAAGCGTTCGCTAATTCGCGAAGAACAAAAAATGATAGAGTTAAGTATGAGTAGGATGCTAAACAAGGATTATTTGGAAATCTTAAGAGCTCATGTATGTAACTTGTTGCTTTTTCTCCCATAAGCTTCTAACCGGATTAATATACGTGCTGTTTTTGGAGATTAAACTTAAATCAACAATTTTTATGTAATATATAGCAAAAATTTTAGTCTTAGTTCAAATTTATACTTGAATTTTTCAAAAAGAAGTCTTATATAAAAAAAATGATAAAATGATAAAAAAAAATATATAATAATAAAAGCTGTGGGCTGATAAAAGTTTACTACCTCTTGCCGGCTCACAACCGATGTGGTAGTCTTCTAAAGAGTTAGAATCAAAAATCCGGATGATAAAAGTTTAGTTGCATCTTGCGGCCCCAACACGATGTTGCAGCCTTCTAAAAAGTCGAGGGTTACAATTGCATAATGTTTAATAGTTAAGTTTAAATTAATAAATTGATTTCTTTTTGTTAAATTCAAATATGCTTGTTGGCCACTTTGACTATTCTTTTTATAAGCTATGGAATATTCTGGAAACTGAGAGTTTTTGAAACCTAAGGTCCGTGAGTCCGGATACTAGTCTCTGTTGTGGGTGTCTCAAAAGCCTGGATCACTTAGCCGTAAGGTTGGGATGTGCAGAGACGAAAGTCGCTACATGGGATGATCTCGACGTTCAATTCATATTTCTCGGGTGGAACGTAAAAGCATAGTATGTTGCAAAACGTTGATCCATGGTTGAATTTCATAATAGCACACTC
This sequence comes from Tanacetum coccineum, assembly GCA_026074375.1. Classification (NCBI taxonomy): domain Eukaryota; kingdom Viridiplantae; phylum Streptophyta; class Magnoliopsida; order Asterales; family Asteraceae; genus Tanacetum; species Tanacetum coccineum. The sequence continues at coordinate 29,176 of BQNB010059272.1, forward strand.
ACATAAGATATAATAAATGTCGGGAGTGAAAAGTTCACAAGTTACAAATATGAGTAGTGTTAGCATCTTTACTGATATTTAGCTGTGATTTCGTTTTAAGTTTGGTTTGGAAATAGTGAAAAGAAGGGGGGGGGCTGGACGCGGAATTATCCAGTTTGGGGCAGTTTCTCGGATCGTAATGCATCTTGTTTTTTTTTTTTTTTTCTTTCTTTTATTATATGATCTAAATTTATGGAAATAATGAAAGTCGTAAATATTAGTAGTTTATATTTAATATATAAAAAATGAAAAAGTTTATAAAAATAGGAAAATGGGTGTTTTATAACTGTGTTTTCTTATCTTTCCTGAACATCTTTGCTTCTTTTCAAAGATTTTTAGTTTGGGAGGGAAGTTTTGAGGTATTTGGGTTATGAGCATGATTAATATTTGCGTGAGGACACACAATCACTTAGTTTGAGGAATTTTGATATGTGTGTAAACACATATCTGTTTTTTTTTAATCAAAAATAGCCCTAAAAAGACAAAATTGTGCTTTAAATGCTTGAATATTGCTTGTTTTGTCTTTGTGATTATGTAGGTACGGATAATGCAAAAATCTCAAGAAAACGGTCAAAGCCGGACAAACACGGACACGGGAACGGAAGAGCACACAAAGAGCCGGGAAAATGCTATCAAAGGTCAACAAGAGTCAACCCTTGGTCAACCAAAGTCAACTATATAAAGACAAAAAATCCCATATTTCCCAAATCAGTCCCTCAAAGAAACCAAATTGCAAAAATAGTCCCTAAACCCTAACGGTGTTAACTCTTTTTATTATAAGAGTTAACACCCGTTAAACTCTTATATAAACCGAGCCCAAGACACACCCCGTGGCCCAAAACCCTTTATAAGCCCAAAAGTTAAACGATTTTAACCCGGGTCAAAAGAAAAGTCAAACAACCCTTTTGTACAAATTTTTACGCACGAAAACTTGTTATTACTATTCATCGTCACTTTCAGTTTTACCTCGAGCTCAAATCAAGGGGTAAATCCAAATTGGTGACATGGAGAAACAATTCAAGTAATAAAGGACACCTTGGCAAAGTTACACATCACCATCGCTGCTAATGGGTGAAACACCCCACGGAGAATGCCACGGCGGATGCAAGGAGCACACAAGGGCTAGATTTTGTGCTAAAGGCTTGAAAAAGAAGCACCAATGGCTCTGACAACCGGGAATGCACGTTGGCAATCGTGTGACTCACAAAGTGATCCAACGGCTCATAATAGGGATCCAATGATTGGTTAGATTGGAGGGGAATAATCAAGGAGTGTATACTGACTCAGGGGCTAGAAGAATCTTTCAGCTCTATTAAATACAAGCATTTTCACTCTCTAACACAAGGGCATCTGTCTTTTTTTTAGTTTTTATGCTTTTCGTAAGTTTTTAGTTAAATTGTTAATTTTTAGCTTTTTAAAGAAATTTAAGCTTAAGTAGTGTTATAATTTTCAATTATTGTACTTTACTTTCACCTTATGTAATCAGTTTTAATGTTAATGAATTCTTCCTTTGTTTTCACCTAATCCGTTTTACTTTACAAGTTTTTAAATCCTCTCAACTCTATGTTATGTTTGATATAGTTCCAAAAGTCAATACATGCTATTTGAGTCTCTAAGCTCACATTGAGCTATTCATATTAGTTTACTATACTTAAATCTAAAATCAGTTAATACCTTGGCTTATTGGATTTTGAGCTTTTTGGAAGATGAGCTTACTTTGGAAGAGCTCATATGGACTTGTATGGCTTATTCCTAATAGACAGAGCTTGTAGATAGCTCATTAGAGCCTTTGTTTAGCTTAGGTTTCTTGTATGTTTCATTTACTTTTTGTTTAATTTTCTAGCTTAAATGTTTGTTAAACTGCTTATATTTCTGCTTGTAGTTGTTGCTTAATTTAAGATTATTGTTATGTTTTTATGCTTATTAAGTAGTTCTAATAATCTGTTTTCTAGTAATATAGCATAAATCTTAGTGTTATTCTCTTTGTCCTAAAAATCTATAAAAATAAAAAAATATTAGCTTAACTTGTAGCTTATTGTTTCTAGCTTATTTACTTATAGTTTTATGCTTATTAAGATTGTCATAATCTATTTGTTATCTGGTATTTAGGATTTAAGCTCTTAATTTCATTTTCATAAGCTAAAATGGTTTTGAGTCTAGTTAAAAGGGTGTTTGGCACAGCAGTACTAACTACAAGTTAGTACTGCTTAGGGGTGAGCATGGTGCGGATCGGTGCGGTTTTTGGCAAAAACCACACCGCATCCGCAATAGCGGTTTTTAAAAAGTGAGAATCCGCAACCGCGCGGTTTTTGCGGTTTCGTTTTGCGGGTTTATTGCGGTTTTTGCGGTTGTGCGGGAATTAACCGCACGCACCATCATTATAATTATATATATTTAATGTGGTTTTTTGCGGTTTTTTGTTTACAATGTTGTTTTTTGGTTATAAACAATGCATTTATTTAAGATAAACACACACATACCTAGAATATTATTGATAATATGCTTAGGAAAACTTATAAAACAACTTAAATAATCAATGTGCCATTTTCTCGGTTTTATTTAAAATTAATGTGCGTGCGGGCGGATTTTGCGGTTATGGTTTTACGGAATAAAACCGCAATCCGCACCGCTTTTGCGGTTTTATTTTTTCTTAAAACGATCACGCTGGTTTTTGCCGTGGTGCTCGGTTTTTGTGGAGTGCGGGTTTTTACGGATTTTGCGGGTTTTTGCGGTTTGCGTGCTGGTTTTGCTTGAGGCTTTCGGTCTTTAAAAATTTGTTTTTAATTCATTAAGTCTGTTTTACGTAGTTTTATAAGCTAAGGTTAGAAGGTATTTAGGTTTTAAAAGGTTAATATAGTTAAATGTTCAGAAGTCTGTTAGGTATAGTTCGCATGATTGCTCTAAACATTCCTAGTGTTTGCATTCAGCACGTATTAGCTTAAAGTTTTAGGTTTTGTTAGTGTTAAAATTAGGTTACCATCAAGTCTGCATAAGTAGTCTTTATTTTGGTGCATATGCATGTCAACATAGGGATGTTGGTTTAGTTATCTATTAGATGCTATCTGTGAATTTCAGCTTTAGATGTTATTTGTGCTTATTTTTTTGCATTTTAGCTTATTAGGTTAAAGAAGAGTAGATAAGCTCAGTGTAAGCTTTTTCCAAGAGCTTGTCTAGCTTTTAGTAGTTTAATTGAGCTTTAAGTAAAAGCTTAGAAGTACTAACACTAAGTTAGTACTGTTTGAGCTTATTTGGAGATTTCAGGCTTATTAGTTATTCTCTAGTAGCTTATTAGGTTAACTTTAGTCTTAGATGTGCTTTTTGTTCTTAGGTTTCAGCTTGTGAAGTTCTAAAAATTCTTTAAAAAGCCAAAAAAGTAGTTAAGTAGTTTCTGTCATTTCTTTAAGCAATTTACAGCTTATTTAGTGCTTTTCGTAAAAAGTTTCTTTTATTAAAAATGCTTATTTTCAGCTTTTCTAAAACTTTGCTTTTATAAGTTTTTTTTAAAAAGGGGAAGGTGGAAATCGGGGGTGAGCAAGGCTCGAACCCCGACCGCACACCCTCAACCTTTTATACACAGACACCTCTCACCTCTCCACTCATACGGCTGGCCCTTGGGACTGTTTTCTATTAAACCCTTTGCAAAATTTAATACTTATAACGTTGGTTAGCCCATTTTTGCTCATAAGCTGTTTTTTAGCTTATTACTAGCTTATTCGCTAAGTGTGTAATCAAGCTTATTTTTCTAGGTTCTATAGTTCATAGCTATTTTATGTATTTTTCTAGGAATTTTTATAATTAGTTAGTATTTTTAAAACATTTTATTTTTATTAAAAATTTAAAAAATCATAAAAAATATGGAAAAATAATATAAATAAACTAAATTTTTTAGAAAATTTGTTTTATCATAAGAGTGTTCTAGGAAATTAGTTTTGACTTCGTAGGGTTTAATTTGGCAAAAATTTCGATTTTAAAGAACGGGATTCGTTCCGTTCTATTTTTCGTGTTTTAAAGCAGAATCGAACGAATTAATAAAGTCTAGTGTTGAGAACCTTGTCTCAATCCCAAGTGAGTCCAAGGATTTTTCCGATATCAAAAGTGAGTGTGATGTGCCCGTTTGTAATACTTTTACGACTTTCTTAAATCTTCTCTTTGATGCTGACGATGATTTTTCCTCTAGTGACGACGAGTCATTTTCCGATGAGGACGTTCCGAAGGAAATTTATTCGAACCCTCTTTTTGATGAAGAAATCATTTCGACTAAGATAGATCCGCATCACTTAAATGTTAAGTCTGATCTTATAGAATCTTTGCTTAATCAAGATACTTTGATTATTTCTTCTCTTAAGATCGATTCTCTTCTCGAGGAGTTCTCCGGTGAAGTCGCTCATATTATTTTAATTCCACCGGGAATTAATGAAGCCGACTTTGATCCTGAGGAAGACATTCGTCTTGTTGAGAGATTGTTGTATGATAATTCATCCCCTCGACCCCCGGAAGAATTTAATTCTGAAAATTCTGATGCTATAATCGAACCTTTCTCTCCATCTCTTATCCCCGTTGAGGATAGTGACTCTCTTATAGAGGAGATCGATTTATTTCTTACTTCGGATGACTCTATGCCACCGGGCATTGAGAATGATGACTATGACTATGAAGGGGGTATCCTTTTCCTTGAAGAATTGCTTAGCAATGATTCCCCTTCACTTCATGAAAATGAGTCATTGCATTTTGATGTTCCCTCATCCCCTCGTCCTCTTGCGAAACCGCCGGATGATGGAATTTACTTTGAGCCCGATACTAGAGTTTTTACAAAAGTGGTGGATGATATTTCTGATAATTCGACAAGAGAACTTTATGTTTATGTGCCTAATGTTTTGTCCACCCTTCCCACTCTTTATCCAATATTTAAAACTTTGCTTCCATTTTCATCTGAAAATGAGGACAAAGTTCATCTCTTATCTCATCGGGGCTTTAATCCTTCAAATATCATTTCTGATTTTTCTAAAAGCCCAATGATGATCTATGGAGAGGACATTCCTATTTTAGATGTTACGTTTATCCATTTCTATCCTCCTTGACCAACTCAAGTATGAGGGATCGAGTCAGGCTCAATACTCGGTTAACAAAAATAAGCGCTTCGTAGGTGGCAACCCATGCTTATCATAATATAATTATAATAGTAGTAATGAATAAGTGCGTTGTGAGGATATTTGCTTCTTCCTTTCTTGTGTGCTTTGTGTTTTGTGATGTATGTCCAGGATTGCCCCGGATTATGAAGCCTCTCGTGCTCGTGGTTTTGTCCTTCGTTCACTCGAGCTTCAATCCTTAGCATGATTATGGGAATCCAATATACAATCTTATCGACTAACGTTTATCTTTATGCATACTTAATAAACAGCTTTAGATTTACGTAGAGACCCTTCTTAAAACATTGAGGACAATGTTTAATTCTAGTATGGGGGGATCTATCGATTTGATTGTGCTTGCAGTCGTTGTTTTCACGTAATCCCGTTTTTACCACCAAAATACCAAAAAATGAAAATTTTAAAAAAATTCAAAAATAAAATAAGTGTTTTGTCACAATGTTCGACTTTCCTGCTGTCACACCCCGCCAAGGCGAAAACGCGAGGCGTAAACAAGAATGGATATCATCACAACACATGGTGTCTATATAGAGAATACTAAAATGAAAACTAAAGTAAAGCAAAGACACAAAGTGTCATAACAATACCCAAAACCTAATGGTGTCTTTATTAATGAGAAAGAGGTCTCGTCAATAAATGACATGCAAAAACATAATCCAAACAATTCATGCAAACGCATTTATTCAAACAGAAAGCATAAATAAACTCCAAGCATCCTACGGTCTCTTCTAGCCACTTCGCTCTATCTTAGCACCATTAAGCTCACCTGAAAATGATGCTTAAAACGTCAACATAAAGTTGAGCGAGAATCATAGGTTTACGACATACAATAATATCCAAAAACTTTCAATTAGCTGCTGCAATTACCAAAACAATTCATGACAACAAATAACAACAACGGGACGGAACGTGCCCACGATCCACAATCATACCAACTACATATGTGCGCTACATGGCCTCATATTAGCTCACGCAGTCTTACCACCGTCACACCTCGTTTTGCATATTGGGATCCACAATACCAAACATATCATATCGCAACACAACGGGACGGAACGTGCCCACGATCCAATACACATAACTACAACAAGCTTAAAACATTTTAACACGACAACAAGCATCATTTTCACCCCAAAATAACATGAGAAAAATGGGCTATGAAACTCACCTTTTCTTAGCTTTCCAAAAGATTCCAACAAAAAGCTTCACAAACAACTAGCACAAATCTAAACAACAAAATAACTCGTGTTACACGCTACTAAGCCAAAAGCTTAAGCACATGTAACAATCATATGATGGATGTCTAAGGTGTTTAGTTACCCTCATGGGTCACCCCGACACCATGCCCGACATTAACCAATTCGTTTACACATTATTTCAAAGTCTTACAATTTACCCGAAAACGCATAATTTTGACCTCACTTTACTATTTTCTAAACCAAACCTACTTAGCTTTATAAATTCTACCAAAAATCACAGGTTAAATGCCATGAGTCTACTAACTCCATGATTTTTACACTAATTTATTTCCCTTTTTAATTGCCTCAAATAAAATCAAACTTTTAACTACTCAGTTTCGGATCTGATCGCACACTAAAACGTTTTGACCTATAAACCATACTTAGACTCCAAATCAGAAGCTCTCCTTTGGGGGATTTCTAATAGACACATAGAAATAAACTCCTGTAGAAGGTCTAAGCTAAATTCGAATTTTAAGTGGGGGTTTTATATCTCGTAATCTGACCTAAATCTGACCCGTATTTACTGCTTTGATAACTTTTTTTGAAACCAACGTTTGAATGACTTCCCGACCTCAAAAACCTTCGAGGCTGGATGTTCTGGAAACTAGACTCTCTGAGCTACGTCATAGACACTGGAAACTTGACAAAAGCTATTACCATCATTGAGATATTAGCCAAACAACACAGCCCTAAATTCTGCCCCAATCTAAATCAAATTCTAACGCGAATTAAGTCAAACCAGTTACACCCATAAACTTCTAATTAAACCCTAATCATTGAAATATGATTAAACATCATTAATTTACTGATTTTACAAAACCCTAATTCCATCATAATAATTATTATATGAATTAATGATTGATAACTAACAAGAATTGATTAAAACTTACCTTAGAGCTTGATTTCTTCACAAAAGCAAAAACCCTAATTTATTTTCTCCTATTTTCTCTTTGTTCGACCGGTTATACCAAGGGGGAGGGTTATGGGATTTTATTTTGTATTTATAGGCCCCCAAACTAATTATAGATAAAGTCTAATTAGTATTTGTTTCCTTTTAAAACTCTTTTTTTTCTTTCTTTCCCTTATTCGGCCGAATGGCCTTATTTATATATATATTTTATTTATTTATTTATTAATTACTTAATTATTAACATTACCTTAATTTTTTACAAAAACCTAAGCTTATTTGCCCATACCTTTTTGCGTAAATGCACTTTACTAAACCTTTAAAAATAATTAACTTTTCATTTTTATTGATCATAACTTTCCAAAAATAGGAATTTCATTTCTCTCATATGCTAACTACTAAAACCTAATCTTATCTTAAATCACTAACACAAAATTACATACACGTATAATTACTTACATAATTAACACGAAACCACTTCAATTACCGAAATCATTTCCTTGTCACCAAAGGTGAACGAAATGAATTCCACAAAATCCAACACAAATCCAATCCCAATGAGACGATCACGCTCAATGGATTGATTATCCAATCTCACATATCCCACACAAACACATATAAACACGTATAAACACATATAACACATAACCCATACATATAGAACATATATTTTGGTCAACACTATGGTTTGACCAACTTGCTCAAGCCACGGTTGTCACAGTATCCCCACCTTGAGAAAATCTCATCCCGATATTTAACTACTTGAGGCATTAGCACTATCGACAAACCATACTTAGACTCCAAATCAGAAGTTCTACCTTGGGGTATTTCTAATACACATAGAACTAAACTCCTATAGATTGGCTAATCCTAATTCAAATTTTAAGTGGGGAT
>BQNB010059273.1:9628-30915 GCA_026074375.1 Tanacetum coccineum
TAAGCCAAAATCAAATAAGCTATAAGCTTAATATAAGCCAAAACTAAATAAGCCATAAGCTTAATATATAAGCCAAAATCAATAAGCTATAAGCTTAATCAAAAACCAAGTCCATTAACCAAGTTCACGTGGGCCGAGCCCACCTTGGTGTCGGACCAACAAAACCAAACGCACCCTTATTTGGGCCGAACAAAACCAAACGCACCCTTATTTGGGCCGAACGAAACCAAATGGGTCGGTTGGGCCGAGACCACACCAAAACCATCCACACCAAACATCTCATAAGCCCAAATAAGCTATTCCTTAGCTTATTGAATAAGCAAAACCTCCAAATAAGCCCTTATAAGCATTTTTATAAAATGAAAAATTACCACAACAACCATTTTATTTAAACTCAAAATCTTTTCTTTTTTTCTTTTTATAAGCCGACGCACAAACACACCTTTTTACATTTTCGTCTTGACATCACCATAATCACAAAAGTACAACTTTAAATCAAAGTTTTTGAAAAACTTACTTGTTTGACGAGTTTGGTTCGGTTGTGACGCGCGAATAAAACCCAAAACCTTGTTTCTACAACCCGAAACTACTAGCTATCAACCCAATAATATATTCTTAACCCGTGTTCTTGAGAAAATCTTCAAAATCTTTGTTTCTTGTCTTCCTTGTGGCTCGTCCGAATGTAGAGAGAGAGAGGGAGAGATAGAAATTTTTTTGTTGTTTTGAAAATGAGAGAATGATGAAAAATTTGTTAAGGTGGAGGAATAAATGTGTACCAAGGGAACATACTAGCAAGATTTTAGCCTTCTTGTCTCTTCCTATCTCTTTTAGGCGTCCAAGCATCCTAGGAGGCCTCGGGTCTTCCTTTTTGTGTCGGGATCACTTAAAAACTCAACTTTCGTCTATTTAAAACGTCAACCAAACTTATTTTTCATTCTCATCGTGTTTAAAATCATTTTTCCATAAACCTGGATTATTCACACGACACTTATTACATTAGACTGCTACAAAAATCCATTTTGAGCCGTTATCGACCGACTCAGGATCGAAAACATAAATTTTTGACAAAACTCAATCGAACCTTGCTCATCCATTTAAAAACACTTCAAATCACAAAATATGGCTTGACAACTTATATTCACCCAAAATTTCACCTTTTTACGACTGTTACCGTCTTTTACCGAATTTCACGAAAATAACCGTTTTTCTGATAACTTTCAAATCTCACACTCACGATTTATGATTTAAATCAACGTTATTTCATTATTATGAATTTATTAAATACATAAACCCATTAACACATCCCCAACTTAAATAAATCTCCACACTTAAATAAACTGTCGTGCCGGTACGCGCTGCGTGACGATTTTTCGCTAAACGCGGGAAAACTTCCCGAAAAGCACTGAAAACCTCAAAACCACTCTAAAACAGAAAGACGAATCATAAATGATTCATTTACGAACTCAGAACTTCACCAAATTCCCGGTTAAACCGAAACCGCTTTTACGCAAAATAGCCAACAGAAGTCAACTTTTCAGCTTTCATCAAGAAAACTAACAAGATCAAAAGACTTCAAAAATATAAAACTATAATATATTATAATACTTAACCCTGGAAATATTACCGGTTATCACAAAAACCCTAAGCATAATGGCATCGTGAGTGACGCTAGGGAAGTGAAAGGGATCCACAATCTCTAATACCGTACGCACATGTTCGTAAGCGTCTTCACCATCGGTGCCTGCGAAAAGTTTGCGTCTTAATTCCCTCATAAAATTTTCATTTATCTCAAATTTGACATCATCACCAATCTTGGGGTTCACTATGCCTGGTTTAATATCATTTGGAATCAAAGCTATGTATTGTTTCATGGTGAGCGCGCTGATGTCTACCTCATTCTCCATATCTGAAAACTTGCAAGAAAAACTAGCAGAATACATTTACAAAAACAAATATATACATAAATTCAAATTATTACTAATTTTTAGCTCCCCGTCAGCGACGCCAAAAACTTAATGTGTATTTTCTTTTAAAATATATTTTTATCAAGTTTTAAATTTATAAATCTCGATCTACCTAACGACGCACTAACAGGCAGAGAACCCGATCATGGTTAGTATAAAATGGTAAATCCGAGGTCGTCCCCAGAGCTAAGGTGTAATTAGTTTTAATTTGAACTGTCACGTTTTGAAAATGGTTTTTGATTTTAATTGAAAGAAATAGAAAAACAATAAAATAAATAACTAAAATTAAAAGGATAGGAGATATCAAGAGAGAAGACGTGCTAACCTAGTTACTTCATTACTATTGTTATGAAGACAATTTCCTGTGCAATGTCAAAGTATGGTTTCATTACTAGTTTCTAAGGTCGATAGACTTGAATGTGCATATACAGTCTATCCTATACTCCCTGCGATTCTGAATCAGTCCCAAATCATCTAGGAGGTAGGTTATCCAGGTTGCGGTGATTAATCCCAACTATTCCCAAAATATATCTAATAACCTATAAAGATTATTAACCCCCCTCTGAAAGAGTTCCTGTGCTTTTTAAGTATTGAGTGATAAGTGCGGTGACCGGTCAATTCCCACACTAGGTAAGGAGTTAGTGATCCTCCCTAGTACCCATTGGATCCTATCATGACAAGATAATCTATTAATGGGGTAAGCTAGGTCTAAACAACCCGTACTACCAAAACCCAGGGTTACACGATAGTCAAGGAATATCTAAGGAAACCATAATTTAACAGGAAACAATCATAACAACAGTAATTTCATAACTAGGCCAGCACTTTAAGTGCTTAGCCGCTCATGGTAACGGTAACACAATAAGAGATAGAAGAAATCATATATTGAAAACTCATAATTCTTACAGTATTTGTATTCTGAATGATTAAATACAGAAAGTAAGTAAAGTGTGATCTCCCTTAGAATCCAGGTGGAATTCTTTGAAGGTTAGAAGCCTTTGTCGCCTCTTCAATTGGCTGTGGAGGAAGTGATAAACGACTTGAGGAGATGTCCTAGTCGTCCCCTCAGATGGGAGGGAGAAGGATGATTTTTAAGGCTGAATTCGGCCCCTATTTATAGGCTTCTGAGTGTGTTACGGCGTAACTGATTTGTGGGTTACGCCGTAACCTTGCTGATGTCGACATTCCAAAATATAGGCAAAAATGGACTTTATGGCGTAACCAATTTTTGGTTACGCCGTAACCAATTGGTTACACCGTAACCAGTTTTTGGTTACACCGTAAACCCTTCAGCAAACTTGTAGTAAATGCAATTTTGACTTCTGATTGGTTACGGCGTAACCACAAAAGGTGTTACGCCGTAACCGTCAAATAATTTCCATAAATTCGTGATCTTCATTCCATATATGTGGATCTTTATGGTTACGGCGTAACTAGATATTGTGTTACGCCGTAACTCTAACTTTGGCAAGATTTCCTTCCATCTACATGGTTACGGCGTAACTAGATATAATGTTACGCCGTAACGTGGTCCTTGATCTTCGTACTTGCTTAATATATGTTACGGTGTAACCATTTTTGGGGTTACGCCGTAACATCCTTCAGAATTTACACTTTAAGTCCTTTTTCCCTTGTTTCTTGTCACATTCCTGCATTTCACCTGAAAACTACAAAATGATAGAAAATATCTCGTTTTCGAGTATTAGTGAAACATTTGCAAGTAATATAGGGGGTAATTTGACACTAAAAAGTATTAAATATTTGATGTTATCAAAAACCAACTAAGCATGATACATGCTGACTTTTTCTCGCTTTCAAATAAATGACCAACCCTCTCCTTTTGCAAGCAAGTCCAATGGTTTTCTATGGCAATCTAGGAATATTAGGACCTTTGTAGTTTAATTTTATGTATGTTGTTTTAATATGCTTCAAGAATATTATTTAAATTTGATGTATGCATGATTGTGTTTTATACATAATTTCTATGTTTAATGAATAATCTTTGGTATTATGCTTTAAAGTGTCATTTTTTGGTTGATATCGTGCATTTTTCCTTTCTTTGTTATATATTAGAAACATCAGTGTTGTTCCTCTAACTTGTTTTTGTAGCAAAGTTACCATAGCTTGATTCCTTGGTGCCCTCAAACGAGGGGGAGAACACAACAAAGGGGAGCGTTTATCCCGTCTACTTTTTACATATTCATCGACAAAGCCTTTTTGATTCTACAAAAAGGGGGAGAAATAAAAATAAAACTCACTAAATTATCTTGTGTAAAACACTGCATAAAACCTGAAATTAATCATTACAATCATATGACTCGAAACTAATGCGAATTAATATAAACAATTTATTTAATATGTTTGAATTGGTTCTTAAAAACCGGATATTTTCCCCTACACTTATTTAACGCAAAATACATTTGATTGTCAATAAGACGAAGTTAAAAACAAAGCAAAGCATGGTTACAAAATTAATTCAAACATAAAAGAATAAACGAGAAGAATTAAAACACAAGACATATGATGAGCTAATGGATAATAAATTAGAGCAAATAACCGTGATAAAAGTTCAAACATCCAAATCCTAAACTATTACAAGCCATAATTGTTTAACAACGAAAGTAATTAAAGAGTACATGATCAAACAAGGATAATCAAGAAGAGCCATCATGGGATAGGCCAGACGATAATCAATAGCCTGAGAGCATTGTGTAATATAGTACCATAGGGGGGGGTAGACGTGGGGGGGGGTGGGGGAGGATGGTGGTGGGGTGGCCCAGGGGTGGACAAGTAATGTAACACATGGACGGTGTGGTCGTTTATCCATTGGCAAGCGCCTCAATGCATCCACTCTCCAAGCATCAAATCTCTCCCAACGTTCGTCTTGTTGGTCCATCCATCATGCCTGACGAACCTGCCAATCGCCTTAGCTCATGTTCCGGTATATTTTAGCGAAACCTCCAGCCCCCTCATTGGCTGCTTCCCCTCCAGCCTCTTCTTCGGCTTCATCATCCTCCTTGACTGCTCGTGTCGCGGGCGAAATGCATACCCCATATGGTTAACAACCCAAAAGATCAGGCAATCCTAGTCATAAACATTCCCCCACAAATCAAGTTCTTTTCCCTTACACTCCTTAGGTACTTTTCAAGCCAATAAGGAATGTTGTAAACGACCCCTTCCGTATAGATGCAATAAAGGTAGTAGAGGTCAATCTTGGTGACCCTATTGGTGCTTTCCTTCCTACCCGATATGGTTGTTGCAATGCACCGGTGGGCTAACTTAACCTTTGGGTCTTTAATGGATTCCACCTTCGTGTTTCCCACATTAAATCCACCGTCCCTAATACTAGGCCAAAATTCCATCAACAAGTGACTTGCCTTTACCGTCTCAGCCCTACTCAACCCATTTAGGGTCACATGTTCCCTATATTTTCTTTTGGTGTATAAACCGACTCTCCATCCCAACTCCAAAAGAGAAATTTCCATTGGTTCGCCCCTAATCTAAACTTAACACCTAAATGCTCTGGATCATACCTAAAAGCGGAGGCTTCAAACTCAAATGAAGCCAAGAATTCACGAACCAACTCTCGATAGACATGTTCATTAATTCAGAAGAGGTTCACTCATTGGGGTCCAGAGAAAAAGTTGGTGTTGATGGACTCGAAGAAAGCTTGCTCAATACCATGGTTGGCGAGAAATTCCCAATCAATGACGTCCCCAGAATGAATGAGGCATCTTGAATGATTGTCATGGTGCATTTGGTGCATGCCATTGTCGAACATTCTGAATCTCCGAACCTTTTCTTCCAACGAAACTTCTTGGGGGTGGAAGATTATCCTCTTGTGCTCCTGGCTCTTTTGCTCATGGTCTACAATGGAACCAATACAAAAACAAATAGAATTAGGATGTTGGTCAGCAAGGTCTCGAACGACATCGGCAGTTTTGCCTTTGACGCCTTCAGAATGACTTTCAATTTAAAAAAATGTTTGCCAGGGAAAAACAGCTATTTTCCGTTAAACCCATTTCCAAACACCCCTTTAAAATTCAGACCCACCACAAAAAAATTAAAAATCATGATTATTATCCTAAATCTGAGTTGTTTTTGAAATTGAATGATCCAATACTTTTATTCATAATAAATTGCTTATATTGGTGCACGATTACCTTCGAATTCAACCAATTGATTTGTGGAAATACTCAATTGGGTGAGATCGTAATCGGGCGAGATTGAGAGCGAATCAAGATGAAGTGAGAGTGAAAATGAAAGGGATGAATCACTTACCGATCTAGGATGATTGCCTTTTGTGTAGCAAGATTTAACTCCAAAGTCGGCTAGGGTGGTTGTAGAGATGTTTTTGTTTTGTGGAAGAGAATAAGGGAAGAGATGGGGTTTTTATATCCATGCTCAGCTCATTGTGACGACGTCGTACGTTACTTTTGACGCCATCAAGATGGTCAATTCTTTTCAAATCCCCCTTTTTAAAGATTGTTAACTTTTGACTTTCTTAGATGAAGTCAACAGTCCTTCTTCCCCCGGGGTCAAATACACGGTTACTTTCAGTGAGTGTGAAAGAATAATATGATTAGATCTCGCTTTTATTAGAGTTATCATCCCCAACGGTTAGGTAATTATGAGGCGTCGGTTGGGGTGCCAAGGAATTTTCATCGTCATGTCGGGATCCGACGTTTTGATTGGTTCTTTTACCCGCTTTAAAGTTGAAGGTACTCTTTCAAAAACAGGGTGGATTCAAAAATATTAGGCAAACATATTCGATCCATAGTGAGTTTGTGAGGATAGATTTGGAGGTATCGAGGAATGTTTTTTCTTAGGATTTTTTGAGAATTTATGCCCGTCAAGGGGTTCCGGAACCTCGATGTCCGGGTATTTTGTGATCTTCTTAATTTTTCTCATTCTGCTCCTCTCATCTTAAATTTTTTTAATCTCCTTGTAACTTCCGAAGAGAGTTGCATAAAATTGCTAATAATTATTTTCATATATTCATCAAGCTGCTTAACTCTCTTTTCCCGATCGAGGATGAAGTTCATCACAATGTGCTCAAATTCCTCTTGGCGTGATGGTTCTGGGGGTAGTTGATACAACTCGCTGCTTGTCATTCTAAATACGCCTTCGCTTCGTATCATTAGCGAGATTGCGTTCTTCATAAGTGCATCAACTTTATTTTCCATAACTCCAAGTAACTGCTCAATGTCGGGATTTTTGTAGTCAAGGCTCCCTTCTTCTGTGATGACGGGGTCGCTCCATCGTTTGTCCTCGTATTGGGCTAACTTCTCGATAGTGGCCCAAGCCTTTTCTGCACTTAATTTCTTCAATCGACCTTTAGCAGCATAATCTATTGTTTTCTTAATAGGGGCTTCATTGATGCGATCATAGAATATTTGCACTTGAAGCCAAAGATCGATGCTATGATGAGGGACTTTTTGGAGTAAGTCCTTGAAACAAGTCTATGCTTCAGAGAGACTCTTTGATGTTGTTAGAACATCAGGATGTCGTTATGGAGTTTTGCAATCCTTCCTGGTGGAAAGAATTGAGCAAGGAAACGAGTAGTAAGATCCTCCCATGTGGAGATTGATCATGAGGAAGACGTTCAAGCCAATTGCTAGCTTGATCGCGAAGGGAAAATTGAAATAAATGCAGGCGCGTTCTTTCCTTATTTTCACTGTCAAGGTCAAGTAAGTCTACAAGTTTTAAGAAATCCTTGATATGTTAGTTTGGATCCTCGAACCGAAGTCCGTAGAATGAGCATCCGTTTTGCACCAACCGGATGTTGTCGGATCGAAGAAGCACCACATTGTTCCCTTTGGGGAGCTCAATGGTGTTCCTATAGCCCTCGTGGCTAGGTCTGGAGTAATATCCAAGAGTACGAATAGGATTCGCGTCTCCCATGGTGGTTGACGAGAATGATTTACAAAACAAATAACAAAAAGAAAAGATAGACTACGAGAAAGCTAATATAACAAAAATAAAATATCACTTGAAAGGATTAAAGCGAGTAAACCTAAGTTAAACAATGGTCGGAACCTAACTATTCCCCAGCAACGGCGCCAAAAACTTGATGTCCGGGTCTTGTAAAGACTTCAACAAGAAGTTTTACAACTCCCTATGCAGTGTGCCTAATCGTTGCAGTGTAGTATAGGCAAGACTCGGGGGTTGTTATCGTTCTCTAGGGGAATAGTTTGGGAAGGCTCGATCACAATCTAAACAGAGGTCTACGGGGTCGATAGAAGATTTTTTTTGTATTTTTATTTTTTTATGAAAGCAAGTAAATATCATGGTTTAAGAGGTTGGTTTGTTTAACTAATTAAAACTAGATATAATGTAAACTATTGGTGATAACTTTATGATAAAAAGATGTATTTACTTAATCATGTACTACTGCTTAGATTTTTTCTCCTAATCTTGTTGCTTTTTCACACTTGTGATGATCTGTGTAAGTATTTCCTAAGGTATGAACGAATTACACAAACCCAGAGTCTATTTAATATTTTGTTAAAGCAACGCACAAGTAAGGTAGTATGAAGACTATTACAAGGCCCCTAAGACTATATTAAATGCAATTGAAATATCTTAAGAGGGATCAACCATATTTGGGGTAAGGTAGTATGAAGACTGTTAACATATGGTATCCTTTCTATACACTCGCGTTTCCCTACACGTCTATGCCAAATTAATATCTTATGGCTAGTTTTCTAAAGCCTAATGATGACATCAAATAACGTCACTTTTATAGCATCATTTATCCCATGTATATAACCTATTTTGTATAATTATTGCAAAGAATTGTTACTTAATCGTTTGTATTTGAGAATTGCAGTAATTATAGAGTACTTGGTAAAGATTATCAAAAAGGCACGCATTTTGGAGCTTAAATGAATAAATATGAAGATTACTGTTCTGACAACCAATACGCCTGATGTGTCGTTGTGTGGTTTATATTTTATTGATTCAAGTTTTAAATTTATATTTTGCCGACTAAACCAAAACAACACTTTAACAGGCAGTGTACCCGATCGGTAGTAGTTTCGTTGTAAGTAGGGTGTCGAACACATGAAGCAAGGTTAAATCTATCAATTTAATTAATATCTTGGTTATCGAATCTATGTTAATTATATTCTATTCTAAACCTATGTCATTCCTAATTCTTATTCTAACAGAAAAAAGGGGTTTTCAGCCTGAGAGACTGGCACGGTTTGGTTGGTGACTACAATCAATTCAAGGCACTTTAATCCACGCAAGCAAATAAACAAAAGATAAAAGAGCGGTCAAGTCAAATAAAAAAAAACTGTATTAACCATTATTAATCCGATTGGAAAGTTGGTTTGTTTATTCAGTGCAATGATTTCTTCTCTTGAGGCGGTATATCATTCTTAAGACTTAGGCATTATATCATCCTAAAACCTAGAAACATTAATTTTGTCACAATTAAAGCATCCGCATAAGGCATCCTTATTTGCTGATTATAATCTGTCTTAGGGATTAAAGCAATGGTGATCTTGTTAAACCGTAGCTCATAGAGACTTTACCCACTTACCGCTTAATGGTGATTTATACACTAGTAGTCCACTTGTCCAACTATCCAATAGAATCAGAATTTTATTTGTTGAATTATCTAGGTTCACCTTCTAGTCAACACGATCAAGTAAATGGTATGAAGGGGAAAAAAAGGGGGTTTGTGGCCATTGACAATATCCAATTACCTAGTTAAGGCCCCGAAGCGAACCTAGACACAGATTTAGAAGGACAATATTTGCGATCCTATAATTTTAGATGTATAAACTACTATATGGAGAGTTATCCCATTCTCTAGATTTACTTGGTCTGTATCACTAGATCTAGTTGAATGATAGGTCGCATACAAAAGCGCGTAAAAAAGTATAAATTGATAAACATAAACAAGCATTCAATGATAAATCAAGAGATCGAGATAAACAAATACAAAACATTCAGATCTTCATAATAATGGTTAATACCTGAAGGTATTAGCTTTCAAACGTCATAATAAATACAAAAGCAATTATTTAGCCAAGGTAAACTAATCGAGTTAACGAATGATACCAAAAACTGAACGATTACTAAAGTATATGGAATTACACGTTGTCTCCTACAAAATTGATAGCGTTGCTCGACCTCTTCTGATGTTTTTCTCCTATGAAAATTGACTTTTATCGTTTAGGTATCGAGAATATGATTTAGCACTCTTAAAACTCATTTTTGAGTTTTCTATTTATAAGGTCTGGAAGTCGGTTAGATACGGCTTATCCAAGGATTGGATACAGCGTATTGGGGATTTCTTAGAGTAGGGGCCACGCTGATAATCTTTCCCAATATTATATTCATTCCATATTTCCAATACAACGTATTGGTCTTCTCTGGATACGGCGTATTGAGCTTTATTCTTTTGTGGTCTTTGATGAGTGCAGGCACAGATACGTCGTATCTTCCTTAATGGATACGGCGTATTGGTCTTCAGAATAGTAATCTTTAAATTATCTTCATTTAAACTCTAAATGTACACGCTTTTGCTAATATTCACCAAGTAACTGCCATAATTTACTGCAATTCTCAAATATAAACGTAAAAGTAATAATTCCTTTGCAATAACTATAGCAAAAGGGTTAATAACATGGGATTAAATGGAGCTATAAAATAGACTTTTATTTGATGTCATACCAGATAACCCCCCACAATATGAATCTACTTGTCCTCAAGTAGCTTTAGAATTTACAAAAATGTATCCAAGGATATTTTCCGTTAAAGCATTTATTTGATCTATTACAAGTACAACAACCAAACACCTCACGAAATATGAAGATGAAAACACTCAACTAATCTAAGTGGTAACATGTAACTAAGTCGCTCAATTGCTCGGAGTTCGGACGAGTAATCATCATAAGCTTGGCAAGGATAACACACATCTCCACCACTAAAGACAATGATAACAAGTTTATAAAGGTAAATATGGCCGGTTTTTGTAGTGGAAAGGCTTTACTGTTGATCATTCTATCAACCATCTTTCACCAAAGTTAACCTACTCATCAAGGCAGCTGAAGCACACATACATGGCCGTAATGACGGAATAGACATGTGTGTTCGATCACATTCTCATTCAAATTTAACCAACGGTAGTATGAAGAATGGATAAAGGTAGGAACCTTCTAACTTTCACCAAAACCCGTAAACCAACGAGGCAACTAAGACATGCATACATGGCCGTAACGATGGAATAAGCATGCATGCTCGAACAAGTCCTCGTTCGCTTAAAACCAACGGCTAATCATTAGGTGAGAGGGAAGTAAATTGTTGTTGAATAAAAATTAAGAAACAAATAGATTAAGACTAAAGTACAAGTTGCTAGACACTTTTTTCCCTGATCGTTACCATGATTTAGACATAACCATTTACATCGTCTTGATCATAGATAAAAAACAACAACCTAAGTTGGCGTTCCTGTAACGGTCAACTTCTCAATCATCCCAAACTTTACATACTCTACAAGGTAAGTGGCGATATCTTCCACTTTGTACAATACTATACATCGTTGATTTTTGTTGCGTATCAATGAATAATCGATCCTTCGTGTAATTCTTTCGGTTCTTGCTTTGCGAAATGATTTTTTTTTTTTTTTTTTTTTTTTTTTTTTTTTTTTTTTTCTTTTTTTTTTGTTTTTTTTTGATTAAATCCTTCAAACTTTACTTCTCTTTCCTTTTTTGTTGCATTTTTTTCTCATTTTTTTGATTTTTTTTCAATCTAACTATATACGAAACTCGGAGTAGTTTCACCATCTTCACGGTCACAATAATTCCGGATAATTTTTTTGATAGTTCTTCGTTCTTCGGACTCAGCAATAATTGTGATGGTAGTAAAATCACATGAGTTTTGACTATAAAATACATTCCCATTTGCAATGTGCAAATTTCCAACCGCACCAAGATAGAAAATGACACAAGACTCGGGAAATACAAACTTTATACTTTAAGCAACTAGCAACTGTAAATTAAACTTAATCTAATAGGGTAAGGTTAATGTGTAATGGTGTAACGAAACAAATAATTAGTGTAGTTCCTAAAGGATTGGCTCTACGGGCTGTTCTAATGGATCTTCACTTTAAAGATGAGAGTGGAAAAGGGTTTAAACTGGAGGTTTCCTAACGCCGGTGTAGTAGTTAAATAAGCATCATGGATATGACGATTGGGTGTAATCCTAAAATTTTATCAATGTAAACAAGTTACTCAAATTAAATCCATAATACTCATTATTGTGGTCTCGAGTGATATACCAAGCCAAGTTCTAAAGTCTACTACATCACCGCACACCTCGAATATTGTGGAATTAGGTAAAAATTTGAAAACGGATTAAGTTAAAAATCCTCACCATAACTAACAATGGTTATTGAGGCTGGTATAAGTATCAATAATTTCACAAAAGTATGCTTGAAAAAAAAATTGAGCATAATTTAAGCATTTTAGTGTAAAGATTAGGACAAGTAAACATTCTAATTCCATCCCCCCTCCCGCTTGAATTATACAACGTCCTCGTTATATAGATAAAACATTAAAATACGGGAATTAAAAAGCATTAGAATGAGAAACTCCCTTGATATTTGCTCGGTAGATTCTCCAATTTGAGTTTATTGGCAAGAATCCGTGTGTTGAAAACCCGTCTTGAGGTTTCAAGACTCCAACACTTCAAGATCTTCCAGATTTGTAAATTCTCCATCAATATTCGTTGATATTCTTTCACGAGGTCCTATGTAAAATAGGAAAAACGTGTATTCCTATCTTGGCATCTATGGTTATTTTAAACTAAACTAAACAAACTAAATACGAGTCAGTCTGGTGGATACGCCGTATCAAATTAATGAATACGTCGTAATTCAGAACTGACAATAATGTTTTAAAGTGCAAATAAAAATAAAGACTGATAACGTCTAGACAATTCAATACGCCGTATGGTATGGAGCGGATTCGCTGTATTGATGTTTGGGAAGACAGACTCGATAAAAATAAATAACAATCCGGGTTGTCTCCCGGGAAGCACTTTTGTTTACAACAAAGTCTTTAAGTTTGACTTGTCTTCAGCTTCTCTTCACCATTTCATCTCATGCACGCTAATGTGCCCACATGTGAGCCATTCTTCCATTGACGGAACTCAGATAAAGTCAGGTCCTAGATTCAAAACTCCTTTGTAGAACCTCTTTAACTTTTGGTATGAATGTGATATCCTATTCATCTTATCATGTTTACTTACCTTTAGTAATGGTGGGATTTTATTGCATTGCTCATTAGTGTGGTGTTTAAACCTCGGATGTGATCACACTATTTGGTACGTTACTTCATCATCACCATTGTAAATGGTAATCATTCCATCAAACCGTCTTGCTTTAATTCCAACTTCTCTTAAGAACGGTTCTCCAACAATAACATCGCCCATTCCTTCATCACGATAAGCATCCGTATCTTCCAAAACTGCAAAGTCAGTCACAACAGAAAAGGTTCCAACAAAAATAGGCACATTCATTAAGGCTCCTACAACATTATCCCCTTTGTACACCATCTTATCTTTCATTATAGAGCTATGAAACTTTTTGGACATCACATTGACGTACAATAATGAAAAGAAGTTGATGTGTGTAAATTCAAATCCTATCATGCATGAAAACATTAAGTTGTAGGCACAGTCTATGTGGAATTTCTTATCATTGTCCTAATAACTAGGGTAATAATCAATTCCAGTATCAAGATTTTCATCCCTAGTTCTAAATTTCTCAATTACCTCACCTTCCTCATTGGTGGGCATTAAATCATCACCTTGATTTCTCCTAAGCTCAAATGGTTCATTTATATCATTTAGTTCGATGTAATCTCCATTCAAAGGGTCTAATGATCTATTAATCACCAAAGTCTCTCCCATTAGCCTAGCTTCTAAATCAAGTTCCGTTCTTTATCTTAAACTTAGCATGTAGACACTCTTAATTAAACTACTTGCATGTTTAACACTTTTGAAAATAATATTTTCTTCCTCAACTCTTAAAGTAATATTTCTTTTGTAAACATCAATTTTAGCACGGGCGGTAGACAAAAATGGTCTTCCAAAGATCAAGGGCACTTTGACATCCTCGGGCATATTTAGAATTATAAAGTCTACGGGGAAAAGTAAATTTACCAATTCTTACTATACACGTTTTTAGCAATTCCACTATTAGCTTAGTGCGAGCTAATTCGTCTAATCCTAAGTTAAGGTAGGTCAAGAGAGGCATAACACTAACGCTAGCTCCTAAGTCAACAAGGGCATTATCAAAGCAAACATTATTAATAAAGCAAGGTAAAGTGAAACTCCCTGGGTCTTTCTCCTTTTGGGGTATGGATTCATCGATTTGTGAAGCTTTAAAGTAAGCTTCCAAGAATTATGCTCCATATGATCCCTTCTTTCCGTCAGAAGCCTTTTTAACTCAGTCCAGGTGATTTGATTGGCTTGCTCTATTCCCATAGGCTGGGCATATGCATTCCACCAGGACAAGGCATCGTCAGTTAAAGTACCAGTAGCAAACGTTACTTTGTTTTCTTCGGCACATCTGCTACGAGAGAACACTGATTCGGTTCGTTCAAACCAGCGAGTAAGGCCTACTACTCCTTCTGTACCATTAAAGTTGAAAGGTTGATAGCTAATGAACTCTTTGTAGTTTCCCGTTTTCACTGCAGGAGTTCTAGTAGGACCGGTGTTCCTATTGGGATTACTTGCCATTGTCGTAGCTTGAGCTTCTAGAGCCGAGGTGACACTATCAGCTACTAACTTTCTAATGGCATCTTGAGTCATAGCCGGTGCTTCCGTTGTTGATGCTCTTTTTGGAGGCATTCTATCAACAAAAGATAACACGTAATAAGAATGATATCACAAGTATAATGCTTGTTCTTCTTTAAAATGATTAAAGAGAAATGCTTATTCTTGAAATGCTTAAAGAATAATGCTTTATTTAAGCATTTTTAACAATGGTGATATCTAAAGGTTATGGTATGATGATGAATGTACGATGGATGAATGAATGATGAATGAATGATGAGATGAATAAAGTGGTAAGAAACAACAAGGTAGGTAACGGGATTGCCTTTGTATTTAAGAACAACTTGCCTTAGTACTATACATAGTCAAGATTTGACAAGTGTTTTTATTTATACCACACATCCCGTGGCTAGGTTAAAGCTAAAAACTGAAATTTAAACTAGAAACTGGATGATCATTCCATGCGGTTCTGGAGTTCGATGATAGAGTTCATGAGTTTTTCTATGTCTTCTTGGTGACGAGTTTCCATATCATTGATGACTTCTGCCAATTCAGCATCAAGCAAATCTGTTACGAGCTTACCTAAAAAAAAAAAAAAAAAAAAACTAATAAAAAAAAAAATAAAAAAAAAAAAAAAAAAAAAAAGAAAAAAAAAAAAAAAAAAAAAAAAAAAAAAAAATGAAAAAAAAAAAAAAAGGAGAGATCTTATGGTTGGATCCTATTTGCTTTCTCCGGAGTTTAGTGATCTGAGTATGAGCTTGCTGAAGTTTTGCGTTAATCTAAGGCGTCAAAATCACGTTGTGGATGGATTATTGTTCCTTTATCAAGACCTTTCGGATGCCATTTTCAATTGTTCAAAAACGTTCAGGAGGGATTTCTTCTAGATAAACATTGGATACCCTTGAATTTGCTCTTCATGACGTTTGATAGCTGATTTCGGGTAAGTTTTCCACCAAACTTAAGAGCTTGAGGTTGGGAATTTTTTGGGTAGATGGTAATTAATTGCATTGGTGAAAGGAGTCCTTCGGGAGAAAGAATTCTTAAGTTTTAGGAGGATGGAATGATATTTTTGATGTTGGTTTTTATTGTAGAAAATTCTATAACTTCTTGGTATGGATCGTCAGGAGATAGAGTTGATGAAGTCAGTTAGTCGGGCGGCGATTCCAAATGGATTAGAAGCATGGGAGTTAGTATGTACGATTCGGGGGGAAAGAACATCGTTTCTGTTAATAACCCCTAATGGTGAAGCGATAAATATTTATAGTTATTTATTTAGTAATTCAATAGTTTACGTACTTTTACATACCATTCGGAAAGATCTTGAATTTATAGCGGCACGGTGAGGACTTTCTTTGATGAAAAGAAAAATATTTTATGTTAAGGTTTGACCTTGTTCTCTATAAGTAAGGACTATTGATACCAAATCTATACACCCCTATTTTACATAAAAGCTAAGAGGTAGCTAATTGGGGATATTACTTCAAGTACAACAATCCATAATCATAGAAAACTGAATCAATAAAGAGTGTTATGAAAATAAGTTATCATTCATTATTTCTTTAGAGTTTTTACAAACGAGAGGTTCCCAAAATCTATACAATAAAGTTTGAATGATAACAGTTTTTCCATCGTCATGTCCTCGCCACTCCGTGCCATTAGTTACCTGAGATAAAACATGCTAAAAAGTCAACACAAAGGTTGAGTGAAATTGACGTGAAATCCATAGGTTTAAGTAATATAATTTGAATGCAAATGCGATATTTGGGTTTAGTTAGAGATACACCCATGAATTAAAACATAATTTATTATTGCCATTAGCTCATGAATCCGATGCCTTAGGTTATAATGGATAATATTGCCCCTGCGGGCACCTTTGCCAAAATACAGCTTTATTTTAATGATGTGCAATTGTTTTATCGTTACTGGATACACCAACGGGGAGTCCAACCCAAATATATATATTCACAACATTCGCGCTTACTACGGAGAGTAATTAACGGTTCATGATTATGGGGACTTAAAGGCAAAGCAGTTACTTAGGCAATAGTAAATTGAAATAGCATGTAGAAATAATTGCATTCATGTTTATAGCATGTATCCCCCTCGCGGGTTTATAAAAAAGATTGAAATGCGAGGCTATGAACTCACCTGAACAGTTATAGGGAAATTGATAGCTAATGTATAGGGAATGAAAGTAACGGCTTCAACACGGCAATCACAGACAACCTGGGTTAATATATGGCAAGTCTTAGTTTGATTGTATATATAAGTTTTTGGATATCGATGTTGGTTTTGATATAAAAATTATCATAACACCGTTCGGGCCATCATAGTTTAGAAGTCATTCAGTAAACGTTTGTGGAGCTAGGGCACTTTAAATCGTAAACCCAACAACTCAGACAGAATGTAATACCAAGATGAAACTTCTTAATATGAAGCTCCCTAGTATTGTGGTATGATATGGATCCGGGACATGATTTTTGAAAGCACATTGATGATGAATGATATAATGATTAGAATATAAGCAGTTTTAAGCATTTTATTCAATATCTGGAGATGTTAAGCACGAGGAGCGTTAATTAAAGTTATGTCTGGTAATGTTTTGAATATGATTTTATACTTTTTCAAAATGTTACATTTTAGACCCTGGGGTTTGGAAAATTGCAAGTAGACCCTTGGGGTTTGCATTTTTACGACTTTGGTCCTTCAACTTTTATTGATATACCAAGTAACCTCTGTCCTTTTAAAAAAATTAACATAATAGACCCCTATAGTTATAACTTTGATAAAATGACACTTTTAGTCCTTTTAGTTATAAGTTTCTGAAATTTACGATATATACCCCTTGCATGGATTATAATTACAAAACATGTCCAAATTGCCATGCAAGCTTAATTTAACATTTCATTAGTCATTTATAAGTTATAATAAACTAAAATATGAAGATTTAACACAACATAAGTTTAATTTAATGATTCGTTAAGCTAAAAGGTAAAATGGGTGAAATTAGGGTTTTAAAATGAAAACGCTTGGGTTTTAAGATCAAATTCTCTCATGACTTATCAAAGCATTATTTTAACTTGATACATAGCTTATATAGGTATTGATTATAACAAAAAGTTTTACAAGTTGTAACCATTGTTTAAGTAAAAAACATTGAAATTCGGGTTTCGGGGTCTGTACGGTTTTGATAAAAAAGCATAAACTTTAGGTTTTTTGAGTTTAAAGCTTTATATTATGATCTTAGCAAGAACATATGTATATTTATGATGTTTCAGAGCGAATATAAGCTTAGAGAACTGGTTTGAGCTTCTGCTTGGAAACTGGTCAGAATCGGGACTTTCGGCTTCGTACGGCTAGAGTAACGACTCCGGGGCTTCGTTTCTTGGTTTCTTTTGCTTTTTCCTTTCCTGTACTTAGGATTATTAAGGATCTATTAGAATTCGTCATTGAGCAAGTAGTTGATTCTATGAAGGGTTATAGAGGAGGAAGTGGGGATGAAGAAAAATGAAGACATATGAGTCCTATTTATACCCATTTGAAGGTATAATGAGTAAGCAAGCTTCATGATCTGGTTAGGACACATAGGAGGTCTAGAGGGTGATGAGGAGGGTCTATAGGATGTGTTGGTTAAGCTAGAAACTAGCTTGGATGTGTTGTTTTCTTCTTTCTTTGCCGCGGCTAAGCACTAGAAGAAACAAGGAGTTTTTGTGATTTTTAAACAATATAAATGAAAGATATTTGAAGAGAGGTGCTTGTAAGCAGCTAGGGAGGTAAGGTTCTTGTCATTGAGGTGCTTGGTTGCAAGAAAAATAGTTAAAATGGGTTATTTTGCAAGGGTTTTGGTTTTGGGTTTAATAAGGCTCATTTAGGGTTCGGGTTGAGTTTTCTAGCTTGTAATTTGTATATATTTGATTAGGAATGATAGGTTACTGATCCTATGACTTATATTAAGGATTATAATCAAGATTTGATAGGTGGTTTGAGTTAAAATGGGTAGAAAATGAGAAAAGGGGTCAAAGTCATAATTAGGCACAATTAGGGTTTTCTAGATTCGTTCTTTGTGTAATTGATGTAGAATGATGAAATGATGATGGAGTATGATTGAGGATTTTGTAATTAATGTTATTATAACTTATTTAAGAGTTGGTTTAGGTTTACAATGGGTAAAAATCAAGAAACGGGTCATGGTTTAGAAACTAGCTCGGTTTTAGGGTCTAGGGTTTTGAATTAGGGTTTTAAGTGTAAAAAGATGTATGAAAGCTTATGTATGGAATAATTAGGGTTCATATATTGTAAAATGAGTATAGTATCTTGAACATAAGTGATAGTGAAGAAATGAGGATGAAAACAGAGGTAAAATGGCTATTTTAGAGATCATGCTTAATGACTTATGCATTGAGCTTTTAAGGACTTGTACTTTAATTTAAAGAGATTATGTATTTCAAATGAGATGTTATATTACTTGTACATATGCTTTAGTAGCTTGTGCATTCACTTTAGGTGTTAACCTTTTCATGAGGTTAGGGTTTAGGGCATCCGATAATGGTTTAAAGCCCGTTTTGATATGATGTTGTAAATGGTACCTTGTAATAATGATATTATGATATTGACTTGACATGTCATGATGTTTGCTTGACATATATGAAGATAGGATTTCCATACGTAGGTTTTCCGAGTCCGTTAACTTGAGTTATGCAGGTTATATTGCATATTAAGATATTGGCAAAGTAATGTAATGTAATAAAGCGAAAAATTTCCCTAAAAAAGGTGAGTTCATATATAACTGATAGATTGTACGTTATCTAACTTAATAGATGGATATTTACATTTATGAAAATTGCAGGTTGTTATATCACCTTCTAAATTTCGAACATAGCAAGTGTTTGAACGAAAGGCTACTTCTAAATCTCCATCACAAAATTTTCCAACCGAAAATAAGTTGTATCCTAGGCCTTCCACACAGTATACATGACATATCATGAGATTGCCTTGAACATAATCTCCATATCCAGTGATTGCTGCGAAGTGATCATTCCCGAAGCGGACTGTTCTTATAAATTTCTCAACAAAATTTCTTAGTAGTGACAGATTGCCAGTCATATGCTTCAAGCACCCGCTATCAACAATCCAAAGGACGAACTGGATCACCTTCATCACTTAAAATAAATGCCAGATGGAAGAGTGGATAGTTTGGCTACCCATTTTTGAGTGGTAACTAGTGTGTTAGATTTAGATCGAACACGGGTACTACTCATTGTTTCACTAGATTGTAAGTGAGCATTTTTGATTTTGGATGTCCAATTAAAACATTGTTGGTATTTAAACCATTTCTGCTACTTTTTACTTGTTGCAATTTTGTTTTCCATGTAATTGCTAAGTGTCCTAGTTTGACTAGAATCAGGAGATAGTGGTAACGCACTAGAGATCTTATTTGTTGCTATTGGGGTTTTAGCAACACTTAATCTAGATTTCTCAACTACAGAAGTCGCTCCTAAATTCTTAGATTTTGCTGCTATGGGGGTAGTAAATAAGGCTCTCTTTACCTTAGAGTCTCTAGACAAAGCATAATGTGCAACAAATTTTTCATGAGAAAGAAAAAACACATCTTTACCATAAGAAATACAAACAATATTCGAACCGTCATTAACAGTGTTTACAATCCTGGTATTTAATACACTTGCGTTTGATTGACATACATTTGAATGCATTGCTTCAAGCTTATAAGAATCGATACTAACACTACTTGACATCTTCCCAACATGTGCAAATGGTCTCTTATCATTAGTGTGCTTCAAGACTCTATCCTTTGAGTTAGCGTCCTTAGACGTTGATCTTCTAACACTACTAGAACTTTCTACATCTGTGGAATTAGAAACATTCATGTTAGTTTTAGAATCCGACGTTTGTGTCTCTATTTTTGTGATTCTATACATTCCTCTTGCGATTATGATTGTATTATTGTGAGGTTGTAGTTTATGATAGTTCAAGTATTAAATTTATATTTTGCTGACTTTACCTAAAACAACACGTGAACGGGCAATGTACCCAGTCAGATGGAGTTTCGTGGTAAGTAAGGTGTCGATCACTAAGAGCGAGAACTAATATTTTATTTTATCAATATTTTGGTAACTAAACTAAGTTAATTTAAACTATGTTAATTCTATTCTATGTTAAACCTATGTTAATCCTAATTCTAACGAATAAGGGTAAGGGGATTTCAGCCTGAAAGATTGACACATGTTTGTGGTAACTTAGATCAATTTAAGACACAATAACACACGCAAGCAAACTGACAAAAGATAGAAGAGCAGTCTAGCCAAATATAAGAAAACTGTATTAACCATGATTAATCCAATTAGAACATTGGTTTGTTTATTTAGTGTAATGAATACTTATCTTGAGGCGGCATATCATTCTTAAGACTTAGGCGTTACTTCTTCCTAAGACCTAGACACATAGAATTCTGTCACAATTAAACACATCCGCATAAAGCATCCTATTTGCTGATTATAACTTATCTTAGGG